>JALIZF010000706.1:0-61006 GCA_029948255.1 Telmatactis stephensoni
TGTTTTCAGTTGTCAACTTAGGACAGTCTGAAGTCCATATCAGTGCATGTAAATGAGGAGAACCTCTCATTGGAATTCGATTCGAAGAGCATAATATACTATCTTACCAATTGGGTGTGAATTACTTAGTAGCACCTCAGTAAAAAAGGTTTCCACTCTATACTGAAAATGCTTTGCAACAATTACAGGATTGTGATTCAGTAATGAGCATCTTTCATTAAGACAATTCTCAATTTCTGTATCAGTTAAATTCATACCTTTTATTTTAGCTATTACGTGGAATAGTCATTCCATCTGAGATCAGCACAAGACAATGTCATAAACCATGTTGGAATACCTAGTTGTTTGACCATAGCGACAACTCATACATAAATTTTTGCCAATATGGAGGTGTTCCTGGAATTTTTCTTAAAAATAGATAAGCTTGGTCCTGATAAATGAGATTTTGCAATTGTTGGACATTTGATTTTAAATTTGCTGCTGTAATAGATTGCCCTTGAAGTTTTGTGAGTGCAATGCTGATGCTATCTGAAATTTTCTTCTGTTCAATGATGAACTGGGCAAAAAATAATATTCTGGATTTGATGCAAATTTTCCACTATAGTGTAATAGTCTTGCATTGAAATATTTGACTGGAGATAGCTTTTTATCTCGTTGCACTTTATAGCCAAACCTTTTGGGAATAATACAGGAAAGGCTAATTCTTCACAATTATTATCCATCATCAATGAAACTGGATGCTTATTCTCACTGGTGCAATATCATAAATTTCATTTCCTAATGAAAACATTGTTATCTTCTAATGCAACTGGATAATCTGGAATTACTGATTGTAAACATGTTTCATTTGTTGGTGTTCTTAATGTGTTCATGGATCTTCGGTTTCCTCAATATTTTGTTCAGTACAGATATCCATATCTGAATTATTATTAATGAATGAAATTCATTGTTCTGATCTGAAACTTCCTCAGGAGAGCTTAAGCTCATAAGCTCTGTATCTATGTTATTATGTGAATGTCGATATCATTATACAAAATTATTGTTTTTAAGCCAAAGAAGAGCATTTGCAATAATGTTAGGTCTAATAGGTTGAAAATACACATGACCTCTGTATTGCAATTTCCTTTTAAGTTTGACCATGATAATTCCTGACCTCTCAGGGGGCGTGGGAGAATTTTACAAGTTTGATCACATTCCACAGGAACATTGCAAATTGCTCCTTGAACTTTTCGTTGTTGACCCTTTGGCATTATAACAATTTTTTCAAATACAATTCTCTGTGCAATAAGAATTTTTTCAAGTTTCTCAAGACATTCAAGCTCAGGAGGAACATCATCTACAGCTAATTTATTATATACTGCTTGGCATGGTATCTTTTCCTTAGAAACCATATTTTTTGCATGTCTTGCAAATGTATTCCTTTCCATCATATGACAATTTACTTGTAAACAAATGGCTTAATTTATACTTAGCTTTTTCTAAAAGAACAACTGTTTTTTTATAAAGTAATCTGTGACAGACAGTGCAAATATAAAATGGTCCTTCTCTAATTTTTTGCTGAAAATTAGAAATGTGCAAGTCCAAGCTTGTTAAATTGTTATTTAGACACATTCTCTTTTTTGGTGGCATGATTTCAGCATGTTCATCTATGTCATTTGAAGAGGACTTCCTTTTTGCATGATTTTTCAAGACTTTATCTCTTTGTTTGTTTGTTAAGTTAGATACAGAGCAAAGCAAAATTGAATTGAATATGTGATATTTTGAATAGAAACTGGATTATCTAATAGTTCATGAATCACTTTACCAGTTTGTTGATATCACTGGCTTCACAAATCTCAATTCTATTGCTTTCATGGAGAGAAACACAAAATACTTAAGTTTTTTCTTTGTCTCTGGAACTTTGGTTTTAGGATGATGAATAATACAAGCAATTGTATTATTAGAGGTTGAAAGCAAAAATCCAGTATTCTGACTATTCTGGGATATAAAGGTTTTAAGTGCTTTCTGTTCTGACATGGAAGAGAAGTTTCCTTACTTGATGCTATAATCTACATTAACAACTGCATCATATATATTAAGAGCCTTAAACATACACTGATCAGATAATTCGTCATACATACTTAAATGCTTGCAATAAAATTCTTTTGCATGGTCAAGTATTCTATTAGCTGTTGATGATCTAGCCTTCCAATAAGTACAGGGCTTAATAGTTGAAAAGCATATAGCATAAAATGACATTGCAAAGCTCATCATTTTAAATTTGAATCAGAGTGTGTTGAATATACATCAATATCACTTGACTTTGAAAGGTTACCTTCTTCTGGTAATAATTCACATTCTGTTGATTGTATAAATTGATTACTTTGATGAATGATGTTAGGATGTGATTCAGATAAACGACTGGTTATATGCACATGTAAACCATTCAGTTCATACACAGAATTAGGACAGAAATAGTCTGAAAATATTCTACTAACTTTTGTATTCCATTCACTTCCAACAATACGCAAGTACCTTGTGGATCAGGCATACCATAGACATCTCTACATGAGAGTCAAATACTTTGAAAATGTTATTGAATGACAGTAAATAGCCACAGCACTATGATCAATAGTCAACAAAAAATATTTAAAACTTCTGCTTATCAGAGTTTGAAATGCATCTTTAAGTGGCATGGAGTATGGAAATCCATCTATTTGAACAGCAGAATGCACTGTACAACTATAACTTTCACTATAATCAATTTGATAGTCTGTATCATTTACTGTTAAATTTGAAGGCAACTCAGTTATCATCAAGAATGCCTGCCTGCAAGAATTGAAAGAAACGAATACAGTTCATTACCTGTGTGCATAATAGTCACTAAATCTCCAGGCGAACACACAGAGTACTTCCTCATAAAAAGCAAAAACGAAAATGACATTGCAACGCACTGTTGTCCTGCATTTTGACCAAACACTGCAACATTTCCCTGGCTGTAAGGAGCTTGAAGTGTTTTCGTGTATTCAATACAGTGTGGACCAGGATTTTTTTCTATTGTCATGAGAACAAAAGAGCAGTGTTTTTTTCTATGATTAAGATTGCTATAAATATTTGTAAATTGGCTTGAGTGTACTGAACTTTGATGTCGTCGAGTTCTACATGTAGATGCTATTTTAATGCATCGAGTAAGTGGTCTCATTGCTTTGCTTTTTGAGGCGTTTGGAAACTTTTGAGCTTTGTGTTCATTTGCTTAGGTAAACTAAATGCTCTGGTTGACTCAGGCTTTTTTCTTTAGTGTTTTGGAATCAGATTTGCACGTGGACAAGATGGCGTCTGAGTTGTTGTTGTCTTTGATTTACGTAACTTTGGTAACGAATCGTCTTTTTCAATTCCATGATTCCATGATTCTATGTATATTATATCAGACATGATGCTGAACTTGGTCAATTGAATCAAAATTACGAGTTTAAGAAAGAATGTGTGAGGTTATTGTTCGAGATGAATCACACAATAGGTGAATGAAATATGATGTAGAAACAACTGAGGAAAAATCTTTAACAATACAACCATCCAAAGCCCTGTCTACTAAATTTAAGCCTTGTGAGATCCGTATAATTATCTACAGATACAATAAAGAGTTCTCACAAAGATAAAAGAGGGATGTAATCAGATTAATCTTACCTTCGAAAACACACCTTCACATACCCCACAAGCGACAAGCGAGCGCAGAGACAAACATCGTTTTGCTCAAGAAGGGCCTTTTCCATGTGACTGTCCGAAAATTACACGATGGCCAATGGAAAACTGGAATCGGGAAGAATCGCGACGAAATCGCGTTAATTCGGAACAATTTCGGTTGACGAGAATAAGACGTTGATCTTCCGGCGAAATTTCCGCAATGTCCGTAAGTCTTCGTGCTTTCACGATTTTTGGCGAGCGTGCGCAGTAACGAAAAAATCTTTTTCTGACCCTCCGAACGATCGAGTTGCAATCCTCAGCTCTGGGCCCTTCGGGCCCGAGCAATAACCAAGTCAAGTTTAAGTGATATACTTTACTTTTGCGTCATAACGGTTTCCATGGCAACTGTTGCTGGGAACTTTTTGGTCAACAAGCTAATTTTACAAATTCTACTGATATTTTAAAGAGAAAGTTTATTTTGTCATAGGTTAATTGTCAAAATAGTGCTAAATCTTGATTATGTGCTTTAATATTTTCTTAACTTTTATAAAAAATACTTGTGATTGGTTTTTAGAACGTTTTTATAACAACAAATGGTCTGATTGGGAACCCTGTGGAATCGCCTGTTTGAGAGAAAAATTAACAATTTGTATGGAATTATCAACCAATCATTGTAAAAGTAGAACAAAACATATAGTACTAATATTATATATAACTTGGCAACATTGTGCATAATAGACCACTGGTTGGTTGCCATAGTAACGGTTTACAATGTCCTTGCGCACTAATAATGATATAGAACCTGCTTTAAGGTTTATTTCCAAAATCACTTCCTTTCTTTAATCCATGTTTCCCACACATTTCAAATAGTTTACAATTTGAAATAGTTCAAACAGTTTTTTACTTATTTTACTATTTGACAAATATATAATGCCAAATAAATTTAATTTTTTTAAATTTTATAAAATTTAAACTTAAATTTTTTTATAACTTAATTCACTCTGGATTATATCAATAAATGAGGTCCTCATGTTTTAATTGTGTTAATTAAGTAAAAAGATCAAAGGTGACAGCCTGTGGTCTTTCAATTGTATTTTGTCCCATGATGCTTTGGAACCATTTTCCCATGATGCTTTGTACACTGCACTCGTGACAAAAAGCATCCGCCATCTTGAATTCTGTTTGGTGAATATCTCTACAAAAATCCCGTTTTCCATCAATATTTAAAAAAAGTTAAGATTTGAATTGAAAAATAATACTTCAAAAAATAAGTTTCATTTAAAAATTGCAAAAAAAATGTAGCTATTTCTGTTAGTTTTTAGAGAAGTAGGAGATTCACTATACGAACTGTAAGTATTAACTTTCTTCAAATGCTCTTTTTGTTACTAAACCTGATTTTTTTAACCAAAACTTTTCACATTTCTTTACAAAGCATCCTGATCTGGTTATCATACGAAATATGGAATGCAGCTAAATGAAAAAATAATGATGGTGTAAGTAATTGCTTAGCTAATTGATCATGAGAAAAACTGTTTATAATGAATATAAGCAGAATGTTTTTAATATACTTAATCAACTTTTACCAGTCAAAAACCATTTCCTTTAATCAGCATTTATATTATTGTGCCTTACCTTTCAGATATATATGAAATGTTATCATTGCTAGTCGATTGACAATGACAGAAATAGAACCAGTGGAGTCAATCGAATCCGTTACTACTGATTCTCAACCGAACTGGATAAAGTGTCTTTGTCACATAACTGAAAGTGATGAGAAACTGACACACTTCACAGAAACTAGCTGGAAAAAGTTTTCAAGAATGCTCCCAAAGACGAAAAGACCAGATATGGGTTGTGATGAAAAATCACTTCAATGATGGTCCCAAAGGAGTATACCATAGAAAGTGCTATCAGCGCTACACAAACGTAGCTCATATCTCCCGTATTGAAGGTGCAGGTAGCAATGCCATCCCGTCATCTCATGAAGGCGTTAAAGAAGAAAGTGAAGAACCACCAGCTAAACGTCTCCACAGATCAGATGTCAACGAGTTCGACATAAATAAGTGTATCATCTGTCAGAAAGAGAAAGGCAAAGTGGGAAATGAGGGACAAAGACTAAAGGAAACACTTACCTTAAATGTAAGTGAATATGGCAGTGAGACTCTATTAAGGGCAGCGGAGATAAGAAACGATTATCGTGTCTTATTACAAATTCAGGGACAAGACTGCATCGCTCGGGAAATAAAGTATCACAGGTCATGTTACAAGAACTATGTACGCAGTGATATATTATCAAAGCTAGAAGCTAAAGACCTCGAGGAAGAAGACAAGAAATGTAATGGTTACAGGAAGTCCTTTTGACAAAGTCCAACATTACGTAGAGGTGGAAGTTATAGCTAAATATGAAGTTGTGACAATGTCAGCACTTACACAAATTTTTGTTTCTCATCTGATCCAGGAAGGAGTTGAGGTTGGTGGCTACAGGGCTTCTAAATTGAAGCTAAGATTGAAAGCTGCATTTGGAGCACAGTTGGCATTTCAGAAGCCAAAAAATGCAAGGCAATCTGAGCTCGTGTATAACTCAAGTGTAAACAAAGGAGAAATAGTTGAACAAATGTTCTTAAATAGCAGTGTCCTTGAAAATGAAAATGAAACGAAAGAGCCCAAAGATAATCAAGAAGATGAGAATAATATTGCTTCACAAGTTTACCATACTTCAAAACAGCTTAGGTCTCTTATTATGGATTTGAAACCTGTTATTCCATGGCCTCCGAATCCTGATGACCTAGAATCTGATGCTGGTTTGATACCAGATTTGCTGTATAACATGCTGGCCTGGATTCTCACTTCAGATGCAGAATATAGCTCTCAACGGGTTTGTAACCTGAAAAGTCATGTTCATCGCTGGATTCTGTCTCTTGGGCAGGACCTAATTCACTGCGTCACTCGAGGTCGTATTAAGACACCAAAGCACACACTTCTCCCTATAACCGTCAAGAGCCTCACTGGAAATGCTGAAATAGTCACTCTCTTGAACAGATTTGGCCATGGTCTTTCGTATTCTCAGATAGAAGAACTCGAGACAGCAATCGCAGAACAACAGATTTCCAACACCAGTGATGGAATACTACTTCCCAGTGTCTGTAGTCCAAATGTTCCCGCTATTTTCTGTTGGGACAACAATGACATCCAAGAGGAAACATTATCAGGTCATTCTTCTGCTCTACATTTCTTTTTTGCTAATGGCTATAAAACTTTAATTATATGCACTTGATGCTATAAATTTAGAATAAAGCTATACTGACTAAGACTTCTTATTTCTTTCAGGTAAAGGGACAACACATTGTACAAACGGCATTGCCATACAGCGAAGAACCCTTACTTGTGCCTTACCACCAGACATGCAACCTGCTCAAGTACAGGCCAGAAGGAAGAGACGCTCTGTAACACATATTAGTAATGATGTCATCCCGTACCACAGTGGTAAAAGACAGGGTCCAGCAACCATGAGTGTCGATGTTAACCTTATTACACAGGTGAATGCAGAAATCAGCCATAGGGTCCGCATGATTGATTATGGTTGGGTGCTATGTCGACAGCCCTGGGAAGATACCATATTCTCATTGTCTGCCGGGCAACAACAAGTAATTCCAGCATGGACAGGTTTCAATGTCAAGTTGCAGGAAGCAAACGAGTTACGTCAGTGCAACATCGGTTATTGTCCAGTGATAGAGTCTAGTCCGACAGAACCATCAACAGTTTTCACTATACTTAAGAGGTCTCTTCAAATGGCTGATCAACTTAATCAGACAGACGTCATTGTCGTGCTGGACCAAGCCATCTATGCCAAAGCATTAGAAATAGTATGGCAGGACACCATTCAATTTCAACGCATAGTTTTAAGGCTTGGGACATTCCACATATTATGCGCCCTCACAGCTGCGATCGGCAAGCGGTTTGCTGGTGCTGGTCTTGAAGATGTCCTTATTGAAAGTGGAATCGTTGCAACTGGATCAGTTGCTGGGGTACTCCAAGGGAAGCATTACAACCGCGCAATACGTACACACAAGGTAAAAAAAAAATCTAACAGATATAACATCTATAAATGTTTTAGGATAAACTACCTATTAGAAACATTTCATATTACTGTTTTCTTTTAATAGATAGTTTATGAGGCTTTACATCGCCTTCAATGGCAAGAGTTCAAGACCTGGCTTAAAAGTCATGGGAAGAATACCAACTATGCTTGTCTAGTTAATGCAGTACAGCTTGTGAGGAAGGATTTCAATGCAGCACATTTTGAAGGTGTATTATCCTTACAAGAGTTCCAAGATTTGGCTGACCTTTACAAGCAGTTTTGTGAAGATGGAGAAGATGGATATATGAAGATTTTCTGGAATTCGTACTTAGAGATGGTATCCATTCTATTAGACACCATCAGGGCTACTAGAGAAGGAGACTGGGATCTTCATCTTCAAAGCATCAAAGCTATGATCCCATGGTTTTTTGCGTATGATCATACCAATTACGCAAGATACTTACCAGTATACTTGTTGCATATGCTGGCACTGCCAGACACACACCCTGAAGCCCACAAGATGTTGTCACAAGGAGACTTTGGGGTGCAGCGGACATCTTCACATGGATTCTCACAGCTTCCTGTAGATCAAACAATCGAACAAACATTGAACCGTAACACAAAAACCAATGGAGGAATTGTTGGATTTAGCCTTAAGAAGGGGGCTGTTCAACGGTGGTTGCTCACAGCTCACGCAAGAGCTAGTTTTGTGGATCGATGCAGAGAGATGACATCTCTTCGGTGTCAAAACACAAACACTTTGCATAAGGAGTCTGGCTCTACGCGCCTGAAGAAGGATGAAGAAGATGTTCAGAAGGTTATGTCAGTCATCAACCAATGGAGAAATCCATTTGAGAAGTCTGATGAGCTTGTGAGTTTGAGTTCTGGCTCCATTGCTGATGATCAACTACACGGAGATCTGCTTCAAGCGAAGACAAAGGGGACAGCGGCAATGCTGTCTTTTGTGAACGACCGCTTATTAGATAACAAAACAGGGTTCTTCGATCCTTTACCCAGGATGAATCTTAGAAGATTTGGAGAAGTGAAGAAGACGGTTAGTGCAGGAGGCAAAAATTTTGTGCTTCAGGCAGACAGAAACCTCTTTGCACGCTTGTTGGTGATTGGACAGAGTCGCCACATCGACGTGAGAGAGCTCCTTACTCACGAGCTGGGACCTGTACCCTGGTCACTGGCCTCATTTGATGGCTCTTTGGCCAAGACCAACAAATCACTAATTGTGAAGCTACTCGAAGATGGGGTAGTAGCACCTCAAAATCAGCCTTGTCCTACTTGTGTAGTCATTGATGCAATGGCACTGATGCAGTCCCTCAAAAGAATTCCAGACCGATTCCTTGACCTTGCAGAGTTGGTCTTAGTCACAGCTGTCAAACAAGGAGGAGATGCTATGAGGATAGACATTGTGTCAGACCAATATCCTACTATGTCTATCAAAAATACCGAACGTGAGAAGCGCGGAAGTGCAGGTCAGTTAGCTGTACAGATAACAAGTCGACAACAACTTTGTCCACGGCAGTGGAAAAAGTTCCTCTCTACCGGTTCTAACAAGACCAATCTAATGAAGTTCTTTGCAGAGGAATGGGCAACTAATCAGCAACTAACTAGCAGGATGATTAGAAATCGCACACTCTATGTCACACATGGGGAGACATGTACAAAGATCACTGTTAGTCCTCAAGGCAATATTATGGCGGATGTGGTGGAGGAGCTATGCAGTAACCACGAAGAAGCAGACACAAGGATGTTTCTACATGCATCACATGCGTCTAATACTGGCCATCAAAAGATCCTGATAAAGTCATCTGACACTGATGTAGAAGTTCTTGCATGTTACCATCAACAGAACACCAGCGCTGAAATCATAATCCTTAGTGGCACACGTAGTCGAGCGCGCCTTGTCAGTGTTCCCAGTGTCTGTGACGCACTTGGTGTCGAGGTCTGCCGGGCGTTACCAGGGCTTCATGCACTTACAGGGTGTGACACTGTAAGTGCTTTTGCTGGGAAAGGAAAGAAGGCTGCCTTAGAAATTGTTCAGAGAGATCAAAGCTCAAGGGAAAGCATCTGCACTCTAGGAAACCATGTTCCTCCTAAAGATGAAGATCTGAGAGCATTGGAAAAGTTTGTGTGTATACTGTATGGTGATCCTACCAGCTCCAGTGTAAACAACACCCGATACAAGTTGTTCTGCAAGAAGAAGAATGTTCAGTCACACCAGCTCCCTCCGAGTCATGCAGCTCTATGGAAACATCTGCAGCGTACCAACTACCAGGCATATCTATGGAAACATGCACTTGTGGCAAGAATGTCCAATCACAAACCACACGGACAGGGATGGAGACAACAAGGCGAACAGCTGGAGATTGACTGGACGGATCTGCCACCAGCACCAGAGTCAGTCATGGAGTTAGTGTCTTGTGGCTGCAAAGGAAGGTGTGACACTCGACGATGCTCTTGTGTTAAGAATGGCTTACCCTGCACAGATGCCTGTTCGTGCCAAGAAGAGTGTGTCAATCGCAGCAGTGAAAGTGACAGCGACAGTGATGATTTATCAGAGAATGGCAGCAGTAGTGAGGACGAGGAGGAATCATAAACAACTTCTGAAGTTTTTTAAATGCATGTATTTCTATAACTATATAACTCTTTTATCAAGTCTAGTGATGAACATTTGTATCAATGAAGAACTAAACGAAAAGATCAAAAAGCTCTGTTTGTACTAATAGCTTTCATGTAAAGTTCTAAAGAAAAAAAAACGGTCAATAAAGCAGGTTCTATATCATTATTAGTGCGCAAGGACATTGTAAACCGTTACTATGGCAACCAACCAGTGGTCTATTATGCACAATGTTGCCAAGTTATATATAATATTAGTACTATATGTTTTGTTCTACTTTTACAATGATTGGTTGATAATTCCATACAAATTGTTAATTTTTCTCTCAAACAGGCGATTCCACAGGGTTCCCAATCAGACCATTTGTTGTTATAAAAACGTTCTAAAAACCAATCACAAGTATTTTTTATAAAAGTTAAGAAAATATTAAAGCACATAATCAAGATTTAGCACTATTTTGACAATTAACCTATGACAAAATAAACTTTCTCTTTAAAATATCAGTAGAATTTGTAAAAATTAGCTTGTTGACCAAAAAGTTCCCAGCAACAGTTG
This sequence comes from Telmatactis stephensoni, assembly GCA_029948255.1. NCBI lineage: Eukaryota > Metazoa > Cnidaria > Anthozoa > Actiniaria > Isophelliidae > Telmatactis > Telmatactis stephensoni. The sequence goes on from JALIZF010000706.1 coordinate 10,923, forward strand.
CCATGGAAACCGTTATGACGCAAAAGTAAAGTATATCACTTAAACTTGACTTGGTTATTATTGCTGGCCGATATGAAGTAATTTTGACATTTTTGTGTGAAGAACTCAGCTTCAAAACTTGATGTATGAAAAGATAAGGACAATTTCTCCCCACCCACCCCCTCTTAGTTTTTGGTAATTTTCTCATTACTGCACAAGTTTCAAGCTTGGAAACAAGTCAATTCTTAAAATATGGCTCATAAGCTTTAATTTGATACCAAGTTTACTATGTCCCCAGGGGGGTGCAACGAAACTCGATTTTTTCGACCTCAGCTCATGGACTAATAATATCTCGGCTATCGTATTTACCTATATTACAACAATTCACTTTCAGTTGTTAATAATGTTCTACAAATACCAATGCGGGTCATTGACCTCTCTCCTTAGCAAAGCTTTATATTGGTCTAATAGAAATATGTGTACACTGTTTCTATTGTAATCTTGTGTGTTGAATGAATTATTAGACATTGGCTTTGAGATAGTTTCACAGATTAAGCGAAACCACTCTATTAAAGGCAGGTATCCATCTTCAATTCCACTAGGCACATGTATACAGTCCTAGACTGCCTATTTTTTTATTGAGGTGATTGCTGATTATAGCAAAAAAGTTAATGACTTCATAATTTCAAATCCCTGAATTACAATTTCTTTAAAATCACTGTAATGGTGAATATTAAGCCCCTGGGTTTTGGAATAATTCTACTGACAGCACTTTTTTGAGGAAAAAAAATGTTTTCCAGGATTTCCTCATAATTTGCATAAATCAACTCAGATCGCCACAAAACTCTCAAGATACAAACTACAACTATAATTATTAGGCATAATTTATCCAAATTACAACAAACAACTTACATTGTTCAGAGCACTTGTCAATTTCAAGTTCTATAAATCATCCACACTCAATTGCAGAGTTTTGTAAAGATTGTCCTTAAGGTGTTTGGATACAGTTTCTCAGAGGGCCAACCGACCAAGAAAATGCAAAAAAGCTACTTTCCTTTCCTTATTTTTCAACCATATTTTGAGACACAATTGCTCTGAGAAACTATATCCAAACACAATCTTTACAAAACTCTGCAATTGAGTGTGGATGATTTATAGAACTTGAAATTGACAAATGATCTGAACAATGTAAGTTGTTTGTTGTAATTTGGATAAATTATGAAGTTTGAGTTAAAGTTGTTCAAAGTTCACCCAAGAATTTGGTTGTGAACTTGAATTTGGGAATTTCCAAACAACCTGTCAAACACACTTGTCAAAAGTTATGTCAAATGATGCATGGTAATTTTACAGCCAAAGTCGTTGCATCGCAACCAGCAAATCACAAATTTTGTTTTGATTTTGGGTTTTTCTGAGCCATCAATCAGTCTGGGGGTGGAGCTTCTTTCAAATCAACCAATCACTGAACGAGTTTGTAAAAGCTCCGCCCCCAAGAGTGATAGACGGATCAGAAAAGACCAAAATCTTACTGACGTTGGAGGTCGCAATGCAAAAATGTTTGCTGTAATGATCGAAGATTTTCATAGTTATAATAAAATTTCAGATTTCAAACACTGTTTTATTGTAGGTCATGATACCAAAGCAATGCTAAATAACAGTGGGCCTCGTTACAAACACAGCAAAGTGGAAAGAGACATCAATTTAGATATCATTGCATGTGTTGTTATTCTATTTACCATCTGTTTTCTTTGTGGAGTTGGTAAGTAAGCACTAAGTCTTATTTAAGTGCATGCCAGTATACATGTATGATGTAGTTTGATATTTTCTGTTGTTACCACTGAATCATACCAAGTTCTGCCATTTTATGAGCTTGTTATGATGATGATAGTCAGCCATAGTTCAAAAAGCCAGAAGAATTAAAAGTTTGAAATGTATATATGCCAAAAAGTGATATGGTTACCACTTCAAAACACAGCTATATATTTTCTAATTAACATTCACCATTTTGAGAGAAAGATAATATTATTGTTGAAAAATTAGATAGTCTGATGTTTTGTTGTCTGTGTTGTAATTCAAGAGGTTAATTTTAATATCCCCAGAACAAAAACCTCTTTTTCTTTGTTGTTTAGCTCAATTAGTTGATCCCTGAGGGTATCATTAAAATGATTGCAATCCCTACTGGGGTGCCAATATATACAACAGATAACAATGCTTTTTTGTTTTTTTCTGTATTATTTCAATCCAACATGATTCAAATTCATCAGTAGAGTATTCAAGGTCATATCATCTAATGAATTTCAAGCCATTAAGAACATAAAGCCCAACTTCCTCTATGGAAGTTTGAGAATTAGTATTCAAAAAGGAGTAACCTCTGGTATGTTTATGTTGAAGATATTTTGATTTCTCAATTTAGTTTCAGAGATTGCAATTATTTCCGGTGAAGACTTGAATGTTATTAATAAAAGTAAATCTTCTAGTAATTGTAGATTTTTGGAAAGGCTCTGCATGTTTAAATGAATCATTGAGAAACCACGATTTTGTTGTTGTTGTAGAATATGTTGCCTGATTGCTTGATACTGTAGTACTTAGATTGTGTGCTAAAATCCTGTGCGTACTCCTGCAAGTCATGCTCATTTTCAGGAGCTACGGTTATATCTTGAAATAAATCTTTGGATTGTAATATAGAATTTGGGGATGAGTATACCCAGCTCCCAGTTGTTTTAAGGAGCTCTTGACGATCTAAGTCATGAAATGGTACCTAAGCTGACCAATTGTTAGCAATAATTTGGTCAATCAATAATTTATGATATTTTATTTATTTTATTTATTTATTTATTTTATTTATTAAACTTTCACCAATAATAGAATTAAAACAACAAATAAAAATAAAAATAAAATAATAAATAAAAATATAAAATATATAAAGGTGAGGGACACGCAACAGAGCTGGGCTCCAATTAAAGCGTGCCCTATTAATAAAAATAATTTACATTAATTAAAATGGCATTCACAAGCCTCTAGGTATTAGATTTACAATGTAAGATCAAGATTAGAGTAGTAACTAAAAAGATTATAAAATTAAATTACAGATCTTACTTGTACATGGTTCAATATAACAGCAGATATCAGTGTCTTTATACATGACAATCATCGCTGCTGGTCCCTTCAGTTCTTGAATGGGACATACACATCTTCAAATTTCACCAGATCTTATCTTCATTTCCAAAGGATAATGATTTAGAGTTTTCCTTTTCTTTTATGAATATTTGCCCATTATATGTCCAGAATTGTACTTCCACTTCAAACTTTTCTTCACTTTGTTGATTTCACTGAAAACTTCTTACAATTAGGGGTTAAAGACTCAGTAATAAATACTTGAGAATCTGAATTGGACTCAAGACCTGGAAGATCCATTGCTGTCTTCTTGGATAACTTCCTATGATTTTTGTAGACTTTGTTTCTTGTCTTGCAACGAGTGAATTTCACGATGATTTTTGGTAGGGAATTTGACTCATAGCTCGGGATGGGATGAGCTATTAAGATATCATCTGTCGTATGAGGCATTCCAATCGCTTGGCCAATAGCTTGTACAATACTTTCAGAGGTTGACTCATCAGTAGCATTAACACCCAATATTTCCAGGCAGTTGCGTCTCACATATTGAGCTAAATCGTCCACTTCATCTAATGCCTCAACTGCTCTTTTGTCAATAATCTTGAGATCTTGTTTTATACCTGACAGATCTGCAGGGTGGCGCTTGATGGTGCCATTGCTTGCTTGAATTTGCTTCAATAAGTTGTCATATTTCTCCGACAGAAATTTCACTGTTTTGGACAATTCTTCATACTTTCCTGTTAAAACATTAATCTTTAAATTTAAAGGAGAGATTTCCTTAAGCTTTGAGATCAGCTCTTTCACCTGCTCAAAGGTAGCCATTTGCATCAGTTTGGCGGAGCTCTAAATTGAGATGCTTCCACCATAATGACATATGCAAGGACTCATTGGAAATGAGTGAATAACTGCAATCGAAGTCCGTTAACTTTGATTAATAGATAATCCCATTCCGACCATTAATAGGTGGGATATGAGTGCTTACCATTTACCCAGAAAATGGGAATTGTGAACAAATTTCCTGGGTTTTTTTTTTTTTTTTTTTCCAGTTGTGTTGGAAGTTAAGATTCCTGCTCTTTTTTACCCATTTGCAAACAAATTTCCAACTGGGCAGGGCCATGACCAGGGGTTTTGCTGGGTAGGAACACATGAAATGGAAATGACAGTCTAAGTTTCCTTTGTCTAATTGCCTTACCTTTCCCTCAACATTCTGCTGCTCAGTGGAGGGCCTGCTCATTAAGACCTAGTGTGATTATAGGTAAGCAGACCTTTGGCTTCTACAGGGAGTTTTGCATCCCACCTAGTTACGGTACACCCCTGCTGGGTGGTTTTGTCTATATGGTAGTCTGGTCTATTCTGATCTGACAAGTCAACCTGTCTGTCTTACATTATTTCTTGCAGGTTGTGGAATTTGGACTCAGCTGCATGACTACTTTCACTCTCATTTTGCTCCAGGAGGTGAAAGCAAACCAGCAATGGAAGGCTTCATCAGATTTTGGACATTTATTATAATATTCCAGGTAAAACATCTAATTCTTTCATATTTAATTAGCAAACAAATACATTAAATCAGAATTTTAAAACAGCAGTAGGTAAGTGGCTTGTATGTTTGGTTTGAGGCACACCTACCCTGTTTGATTGCAAAATGCATTGCTGCAAAAAACCTAATCTCAAAAAAAATTCCACAGCAAGTCTAGGGATAGATTAAAGCCAGTGATACACGCTGCAATTTTTTGCTGCAGAGAAAAATTGCAGCGTCTATCAACACTCTGCAACATTCAGTGCGAGCGTGCAATATGAAATGAAAAAATTTTTAGCATTTATAAAGCGCAAATATCTATATGAATATAATCAAATGCGCTTAGAGTTTGTTAGTAGTAAGGACAGACTGTTCTACCGGGCGACAATCCCCTACTCTTTGCGAACAGTACAACAGGTCTGGATCTTTTATGTCCACTATACAAGCAGGGTTAGAGTGAAAGCAGACGGGCCTACAGTTTAACGTCCTTATCCAAGAAGACGTGAAGGTCTAACCGTTTGCGGATGTAATTACAAAGGCAGCACCTTCTCCTCAATTATTTAAAGACCCTGTGTGTTGGTCCAGCCGGGGCTTGAACCCACGACCTCCCAGCACAACAGACCTGATGGCCAACCGAGCCAATGGGGTGGCGGTTATATTGCAGAGAAAAGTTCAAACTGTTGAACTTTCTGCAACAATTTTTTGTTGCAAGACATCGTTGCTGCCCATGTTGGCAATTTTGCTCTTGCAACAAAATCCCTAAAATTGCATTGCAAGCGCAAGACAAATTTGCAGCATGTATCGCTGGCTTAAAGTTTCTTTTGACATTTAAATCATTTTGATTGAAGTTTTCAATAATTTATAGTGGCAACATGGCAATTTTCATAAACCTGATTTTTTGGAAAAACTAGAGCTTTGTACAAAACCACATTTATTGTTTCATAAACAATAAGACTAGATGGGTAGAAAAACATTTTACAGCCTCCATTTATAAGGACACCATAGGTCTTTTAAGCTCAATATTTTCCATACATGTACAAACACAAAGAGCAAAATATCACATAATATCAAAATATGGTACTTGTGTTTGATGCTGAGATATTATGCCCTGTACTTTAGGAGAGGTGACATTTTGATCAGCAGAAAAATCATTGTTTTAATAAATATCCCCACAAAGCTTTACTGTAACGTCACAAGGTTTTGTAAAAAGTTTTTATTAAAGCCAGTAAAAGTGTAGCAGTTATTTCATACTTCATCATCAGTTTATGAAAAAGAACTTTAAAAACAGCCGCTGTTTTTCCGCTATGTCAGCACCTTGTAAATAAAGCCAATATGTATATATGTATACTATGTAAAAAGTTTATCATGTGGTGCAAATATAAGAAATTGTCACTGTTATAATTTCTCTGTTCAACATTCTGTTAACTTATTCCCTACCAACTGCTTAATATATTTCAGGTCCTGATTCCTATATCATTGTATGTATCAGCAGAGATTGCCAAGTTAGGTCAAGTTTACCTTATCTCAAATGATCTAGATCTGTACCATGAAGAGACTGATCAGCCAGTCATTTGTCGAGCACTAAATATCAATGAGGACCTTGGCCAAATCAAATATGTATTCTCTGATAAAACTGGAACTCTTACAGAAAATAAAATGGTCTTTAGAAAGTGTACAATTGGTGGTACGGATTTTCCCCACAAAGAGAAGAAAGTCATTCAAGGTAAATACATTTCATAGAAGGGAAGGGGATACTGTAAACTTTGAACACACTCATGTACTGTAAACATGCTTCTTGTACCTTTTAGGGGTAAATCATAATCAAAATCAGCTATCTGGTACCCTATAGGGTGTTTCAAATGTTATTTAACGATCAAAGATTAACTAGTACCGTTTAGGGTGTTTTTGTAATTTCAGCAAACAAAATCTTCGAGGATTCTTTTATAGTATATTATATTTGTTTTTGAGTTGGTTCCTTGTAGGTTAAAACCATGTGCTGCCACGCCCGCCTCCAAAATACTTCTAGGGTTCATTTTCAAGATTTCTCACGAGCATCGCCACTCTTGGATATCTATATATATATATATATAAGAGTCTCCCCTGGGATTACCAGATCTTAGATTGTAACCCATAATGCTTCCCTGGGTGCAGTTATTAATGGACATAAGGCGAGCCAAATCTCCAGCACCCAGAGTACCATAATACCAAGTAGTTACTGGAGGCAGAGTTGTTTACGTGTACACTGCTCTACAATAGCTATCCATGAACAAGAAGCCGTATAAGAATTATTTATATTTTTGGGTGCTCTATATTTGACATCCTGTTGTTTAAAGTAGGTCCTTGCAACAGCATTGATGCCTTCAGTCCACAGTTAGACAAAACCTCCCATGATCCACTTTACACGGAGCAAGTCTGTAGTCAGGTAAGACTGTGCTTGTTTTAATGCATTTAGTAAGTCCTGTCTTCTAATGCATTGTTTGATCGTTAGACTGGTGCTACACACGATATCCCCTGGGATACCAATCTGGCACTAGCGATCTCATCAGACTGCAAAGCCAAGTACCAACCTGGGTTTTTGCGAGAGTTCTTTGTCCTCTTAGCAATATGCAATACGGTAGTTGTTGCTCAATCCAAAGAAGTTTCGGCTAGTCAGCAAACCACTCCAACAAGAGTTGAAAGGCACAGGATGGACTCTGCAAGCACAAATACAAATCAAGAAATATTAGAACCTAAACCGGATTTATTGGTAGTCGATGGTGGTAAAATAAACAAAGGCCTGGTCCCTTCACCAGTTAAAACCAGTCCACAAAAGAATGGCATTTGTACTAACTCCAGTTTTCATTTTCAACAATCAAACACTGGTTGTGAATCACTTGAAAGTATGAATTACGATAACATAACCTACGAAGCTGAATCGCCAGATGAAGCAGCATTAGTAAGAATGGCAAGTTCCTATGGTTTTAAGTTGATATCTCGTAGTCCACAAACTGTCACTATACTAATACCAAATGAGGGACAGGTCACCTTTCAGGTGTTACACGTACTTGCATTTGACTCCACACGGAAGAGAATGTCTGTAATAGTCAGGCGGCCTCCTGCTGGTCCAATTGTAATGTACTGTAAAGGCGCAGACTCTGTTGTCATGGAGAGGCTGTCACGTGATCATTGGAATGTACACCAAGACCAGACAGATGGGGGTAGTTATAGGTTATCCGTTGCAGACAACACACAAATTCATTTGAATGTTTATGCCAGAGATGGACTTAGAACTTTGTGTATGGCAAGGAAGGTAAATTATTAAATTTAAAATATCTTTTTTGTCATATCATTTCTTGTCAAAGTATACTCACATTTTGAGTCGTGGCCCTTTCTCTGGGCCAAGGTTGGAAATGTCAGTAATGTAAGTACTGTATTGATAAACTGTAGGCGTTTATAATATTGAATATTATACACGCATCCATTCCATATTGCAGTTTTATGTACCACAGGCACCCCAGGCAATCATTTAGAGCAGCGCGTAACTGATCAGCGTACAAAGCAATGCGAAGCAAATGTAAAGGTTCGGGTTCAAATCCTGCATGGAATAGAAAAAAAAATTCGCCTTGTTATGTAGTAAATATTATCTTTTCATTCTTTTGTTTGCTTTTTTCTGGTTTTGAAGCGGTTTTTAGCTGGTTTTTTTTTTCCTCCCCATTCTATGTAGGATTATTCCAAGCAGGATTCCAACCTGAACCCTTACCTGCTTCGCATTGCTTTGTACGCTGATTAAGATCAGTTACGCGCTGCTCTAAATGATTACCTGGGGTGTTTGTGTATGTACTGACACAGCCCAAACTGGTTTACTCGCTTTATTTATAAATTCAAATCCTCATTAATTATTCACGAGGTAGCCAGCCAATAGGCCATTTGCACGATGGCGTCATTTTACTACAACTACCAGAATGCTCTACGAATTTTCTTTCTTATTCAGATTTTTATTCCCTTTTGAGAATAGCAAAACAATTGGCACGGATTTTTTTAAAAAGAAAGTGGGCAAAGCATTCTGGTAGTTGTAGTATATGATGCCATCATGCAAATGGCCTATTAGATACTCCGATTTTGACCCCTTGACGATATTTAAACCCAGGAAAGTCCAGCCGACTTGAAACCCAGAAAAGTCCGGCGGACTTGAACAAATTTCAAGTCTAAAGACATTGCAACAGTGTTGCACTAATAAGCCCCACGCGTGTTGAGTTTTGACCCCCTGTCTATACCAGAATCCTTTCCGACTGTAGCTTTTCTTCAGTAATTAAAACTAGTGTATTTGTATTCTCGAAGGAATCCCGAGAAGGAATATAACATTTGAATATGAAAGGTTCTTGAAAAGGATTCTGGTATAGAGAGGGGGGGTCAAAACGTCACCATGCTATGGGCTTACTGGTGTTCACTGTCATTTAACCACGGTCACTTGAATTTCCCCAAACACTTATTAGAACACTGATTATGTCAGAAGTTACTACTGAAACACGTTTGTTTCAAAAGTTTGCAAGTGTGGTGTTCGTCCAGTAAAATTCAAATTCTGTTTTCCATTCGTAATCTGATTGGTTAACAAACTCAAGTTACCTCGGTTAGATTGACAGGTGTAACCCTTACTTTGGTCACGCTTAGAAATATTAGCTCTTAAAAATCGAATTATATATTTAACTTTAACTTTTAATATATTAAAATCTATTTGTATTAAATTCTGATTGGGTGCAAATTAGGCAATATGGTTGACACGCATTCAAAGTCGGCCTCCAGTACAAGAATCCTCCATGAAGTGTTTTTTTACAGCTTTCATGGACGCTAACGATAAAAAAATCGATAGAAGACCAAGTGGACTTTAATCTAGTCTAACTCTCTTATCCCTGTCCCTACCACTAAAGCCACAAGCGAATTTGTTGACCAGAACAGATTTTTTGGAAGTTTTATAATGAGCAAGTCATATACGCATCGGACTGAAACAAATTGCGCGGACTTGAAAACACCTCGTCCAGCCCTCATTGTCGGCTTTGAAATATTACATTAAAGTGGTCATCTATTATGAGTGTCATTAACGTTTTGCTATTTTTCTATCTAGGAACTGACAGAAGAGGAATACCAGACATGGCTAACTGAACACAGGAAAGCAGAGACCTCCCTTGCTCACCGTGAGCGTAAGCTGTACGAGTCTGCACAACGTATAGAGAACGACATGGACCTCATTGGTGCAACAGGAATAGAGGATTGTCTACAGGATGGCGTACCAGAAACTATAGCTCAGCTTAGAAAAGCTGGTATTAAAGTTTGGATACTAACGGGAGATAAACAGGTAAAAGAAATCTTGATTTGTAATAGTTACAAGACTTTGAGGAACAATTTTAAACCTTTATATAAATTTAGCATTTTCTGAGATAGCTCATTAAAACTCATCAAAATCAAACCCAGTTGTACTCTCCCAGTTCGAATCAGGGTTCTGTGCTTGGACCAACACTGCTTTCCTTGTTTTGCAATGCATGGTTTACCTAGTGAATACTACTGAAGAAGTCACTGAACTGTCACAATGTATGATATTGTAGAAATTTTTATTTATTTACAAGCTTATTCTTTTCAATGAAGGCAGGGACACCATAACAACTTTGAAGGGCAATTACTGTGGTCCCTGTATTGTTATAGGACAGACCACACACCGGCAATTTCATGGCCCACTCTCCCCGAATAGTGGGTGTGGGTTCTTTAACGCCCCTCCAATGCAAGGGTAATGTGTAGTGGTTTTGGGGAGGCGGGTCCTATGGTTTAAGGGTGCTGGGACATATTTCGTTACCAAGCAACGTGGTTGCTATGTTGGCTGTAAAAGCGAGTGCCAGAGCTCACTGACGTCTTCGATATTACGAGTTTTTGAGAAAATGTCACTTTTGGAATACCCCCGTTTCTTTGGGTCTTAAATGTTCAAAAAACGAAATTTAGTCTGAAAACACTTACAGTTAAGCAAGAGATACAAACAAATTTCGATTTTTGAAAATTCGTATCTCCTTGATTTTTCAACTTATATCCTTCAAACTTCACAGTTTTACTGATTTTGATATGCTCTTTCCAGCTATGGTAATTGTTTTTTAAGTTTGAGAATTACATGAAAAAGCTGTTAGTATGAAATGACTGTAGCAATTGACAAAATACGTCATTTACACGTATAAGATTGCAGAATACGTCTTGGTAACTGTCATATTCGGATTCAGCATGAAAAATTAGTTTAGAATAGTTATGTACCAGCTTCTACCCCAAAATGCCTTCTGCACTTTTTGCGATCGACCTTTTCAGTTTTGCGCCTAGTCTATTTTAATTGTCAGTTATTTAAAGACCCTGAGTGTTGGCCCCCAACTGAGCCAACCGAGCGGCGGTTAGACAGTGTTGGACAACAATCTCTCACTCCACTGTATACGAACCCCACTCACCCCATTCAGTGTTGGTCAACAAACACTCAACTAACTTTCGCAAGCTACCTATCCTTCGTGCCGGCCCTCGGGGAGCGAAGTGGAGGGGGTCTGGGGAGATTGATAAATACAGTACGTTGGAACCATGATGTTTGTTTTTACACAGGAAACTGCAGTTAGTGTCAGTCATGCTTGTAGACTACTTGATGCTCAAATGGAGAAAATTGTTTTGAACGCGAAATCAAGAGTAAGTAGAACTTGACAGCTAAAACAATAGCTATACACTTGTAATCGTTTTATTGATCCCAGTTTTTAAGCAGATCCTCTCAAATCCATGGCAATGTAGTCCCTACAGGGAATGAGCTAAAATTTTATAATAATATTATTTTCCCAACGTAACCAGTTGCTGGTGCTGCACCCGATTTCTAGATATTCCTGACAATGCTTTCTGTGTATATTTTACTCTCTTGCTTTTTGTGTACATCAACAAATCAAAGGCTCCCTGTGGAGAACTCGTGTATATGGTGAAGGCGATGTTATAGTTTCAGGATTTGCTTTGATATGGAGCGTTACATCAGACTCACTGTAGCGTGCATGACGGCCAAAACTTGAATTCATTGCGGAAGACGTATGATAAACTGATAAATACTAGACGCTTTTTGGAGTGAAATTGGTGTCCTGTATTGTGTGATGTTGCATCAGACTCATTGTACGTTGCATTACGGTCAAAGGCGCTGCATTGTTTACCGTTCGACACTTTAGATCAAAAGAATGATAAATACAATTTCATTACATACTATGTATATAAATCTCTCATTTTATCAGTATCTGAGGTATTTGTTACAATTTGCGTCTCAAAGTCCACAGTCATTCAATTACACTATAGATTTTACAAAATGTCAATTAGATCCACTGAGTTATTTTGGCCAAGTTAGTACACAAGTTTTGCCTAAAGTAGCTGACTCGTCAAAGGTCACAGTGAAGAAAATGAAACGTGTTTGCATTTTGATCAAATAATAATAATATAAAGATTGAAAGTCGAGTCAGATCAGTGCCGTTTCGTTTCCTGCTTATTTCAACATTCTCTCTTGTGCTGATAGAGTACAAACACGAACTAGCGGCTCGACTCACGGCCAGTTTCAGGCTATGTTTCAGGCGGCAATTCGTACTCAAAATGTTTTCGTTTGCTCTTTATTTTAACATTTACTCGCGTAATTATATGATCGAATAAGGTTCAATAATATGAGTAGAAAAGACACGACAGAAAAACGAACTTCTAGTCGCGACGAAATCGCCGGCCTGTGGGAATTGTGGGAAATTGCCGGCCTGCAGGGATTGTGGGATTGCTAACATCTGAGTGAGCCCATCCATGACATCGAGTCCCCACAATAACTCGTTTCTATGCTTCGCATATACACGAGTTAAAAAGACGCAGAGGATCACGTGACCTGCCTTTTTTGGCGCCTAGTGACGTGCATTTGGCACTTTAACGTTAGCGCGACTCTTTGCGTTACTGACACCTAAAAAGAACGCTAAAAATCTAGTACTTCCCTTTTGAATACCAAAAGGATATCATAACTGCTGATCAACAGACCCTTGAAGATTTATTTCACGAAGTTTCTGCTAAATAAAATTTCACCGTTTTTTGATCAAAGTAGCACTTTAATTAACGTTGTTAGTGTAATTGTTTATCATCAGGACGATTGCAGTAGTCAAATACGAGCACAACTAAAACGGTTCAAACTTGATGACGACGATGAATACCAAATCACTCCTTCCACCTCCACCGCGACAGAAGAGAGTGATAGCGACAAAGGTCTGATTATTGATGGTCGAACACTAGTATATGCTTTGGAAAAACCCCTCAAGGACAAATTCCTTACACTTACTTCCCACTGCCAAGTTGTACTTTGCTGCAGAGCTACTCCCATTCAGAAGGTTAGAGAATTCAATTCACACGTCTACCACTATGATGACCTGTTACAACCCTTGATGTGGTACCTATTGTAATGCAGCAACCTTTATTGTTTTATTGCTTTTAGTTATTTTGTGTTTGTATTTAACAGTTCGTTTATCGGTTTTGTCTTCATGATATACACTCACGAAATGGATATTACTCATCTTGCTCATTCTGGTGGTAAAGAGTTTAAAAGTAACGTAGCACTGGTAGTAAGCGTAGTACTGGTAGTACGAATGGTAAGCGTAGTACCCGTAGTAAGCGTAGTAACCGTAGTAACCGTAGTACTCGTAGTAAGCGTAGTACTCGTAGTAAGCGTAGTAAGCGTAGTACTCGTAGTAAGCGTAGTAAGCGTAGTAAGCGTAGTAAGAGTAGTAGGCGTAGTAGGTGTAGTAGGTGTAGTAAGCGTAGTAGGTGTAGTAACCGTAGTACACATAGTACTGGTAGTAAGCGTAGTACCCGTTGTTAGCGTAGTACTCGTAGTAAGCGTAGTACCCGTAGTAAGCGTAGTACTCGTAGTAAGCGTAGTACTGGTAGTAAACGTAGTACCCGTAGTAAGCGTGGTACTGGTAGTACCCGTAGTAAGCGTAGTAAGCGTAGTAAGCGTAGTACTCGTAGTAAGCGTAGTAAGCGTAGTAAGCGTAGTACTGGTAGTAAGCGTAGTAAGCGTAGTACTGGTAGTAAGCGTAGTAAGCGTAGTACTCGTAGTAAGCGTAGTAAGCGTAGTAGGTGTAGTAACCGTCGTAAGTGTAGTAAGCGTAGTACGCGTAGTAGGTGTAGTAAGCGTAGTAGGTGTAGTAAGCGTAGTAGGTGTAGTAAGCGTAGTAGGTGTAGTAACTGTAGTAGGCGTAGTAACTGTAGTAGGTGTAGTAAGCATAGTAGGTATAGTAGGTGTAGTAAGCGTAGTAGGTGTAGTAAGCGTAGTAGGTGTAGTAAGCGTAGTAGGTGTAGTAAGCGTAGTAGGTGTAGTAACTGTAGTAGGCGTAGTAACTGTAGTAGGTGTAGTAACCGTAGTAGGTATAGTAGGTGTAGTAAGCGTAGTAGGTGTAGTAAGCGTAGTAGGTGTAGTACGCGTAATAGGTGTAGTAGGTGTAGTTAGCGTAGTAGGTGTAGTAACCGTAGTAAGCGTAGTACTGGTAGTAAGCGTAGTACTGGTAGTAAGCGTAGTACTGGTAGTAAGCGTAGTACCCGTAGTAAGCGTAGTACTCGTAGTAAGCGTAGTACTCGTAGTAAGCGTAGTAAGCGTAGTAAGCGTAGTAAGCGTAGTACTGGTAGTAAGCGTAGTAAGCGTAGTACTGGTAGTAAGCGTAGTAAGCGTAGTACCCGTAGTACTACACCTACACCCGTAGTACTACACCTACTACACCTACTACGCTTTCTACACCTACTCTGCTTACTACGAGTACTACGCTTACTACGAGTACTACGCTTACTACGCTTACTACGAGTACTACGCTTACTACGAGTACTACGAGTACTACGCTTACTACGCTTACTACGCTTACTACGGGTACTACGCTTACCATTCGTACTACCAGTACTACGCTTACTACCAGTGCTACGTTACTTTTTAACTCTTTACCACCAGAATGAGCAAGATGAGTAAGTAAGCGTAGTACTCGTAGTAAGCGTAGTAAGCGTAGTAAGCGTAGTACTGGTAGTAAGCGTAGTAAGCGTAGTACTGGTAGTAAGCGTAGTAAGCGTAGTACTCGTAGTAAGCGTAGTAAGCGTAGTAGGTGTAGTAACCGTCGTAAGTGTAGTAAGCGTAGTACGCGTAGTAGGTGTAGTAAGCGTAGTAGGTGTAGTAAGCGTAGTAGGTGTAGTAAGCGTAGTAGGTGTAGTAACTGTAGTAGGCGTAGTAACTGTAGTAGGTGTAGTAAGCGTAGTAGGTATAGTAGGTGTAGTAAGCGTAGTAGGTGTAGTAAGCGTAGTAGGTGTAGTAAGCGTAGTAGGTGTAGTAAGCGTAGTAGGTGTAGTAACTGTAGTAGGCGTAGTAACTGTAGTAGGTGTAGTAACCGTAGTAGGTATAGTAGGTGTAGTAAGCGTAGTAGGTGTAGTAAGCGTAGTAGGTGTAGTACGCGTAATAGGTGTAGTAGGTGTAGTTAGCGTAGTAGGTGTAGTAACCGTAGTAAGCGTAGTACTGGTAGTAAGCGTAGTACTGGTAGTAAGCGTAGTACTGGTAGTAAGCGTAGTACCCGTAGTAAGCGTAGTACTCGTAGTAAGCGTAGTACTCGTAGTAAGCGTAGTAAGCGTAGTAAGCGTAGTAAGCGTAGTAAGCGTAGTACTGGTAGTAAGCGTAGTAAGCGTAGTACTGGTAGTAAGCGTAGTAAGCGTAGTACCCGTAGTACTACACCTACACCCGTAGTACTACACCTACTACACCTACTACGCTTTCTACACCTACTCCGCTTACTACGAGTACTACGCTTACTACGAGTACTACGCTTACTACGCTTACTACGAGTACTACGCTTACTACGAGTACTACGAGTACTACGCTTACTACGCTTACTACGCTTACTACGGGTACTACGCTTACCATTCGTACTACCAGTACTACGCTTACTACCAGTGCTACGTTACTTTTAAACTCTTTACCACCAGAATGAGCAAGATGAGTAATATCCATTTCGTGAGTGTATATCATGAAGACAAAACCAGTTTATCTTTTACGGAAAGATACCCCTTTTATGTAAGCGGGTGTAAAAAACTATTCCTAAGGCCTTTGCACTAGAATTCAAGGGACAGTAACCATCCTTGTGTATATAAGGTAGAATTACCAAACGCGCGATCAACTGCGCGACGTGAAGAGGATGTCAAAAGAAGTTAAATGGCATCCACAACGCGGCATCACGACGTCATCACGGTAATCTCGCAATAAGCATTTGTCACGTCCTCGTCACGTTCGTGAAATCTGTATTGATTTATAGGCTTCAATTTGGCATGGTTTTGTTGGTTTTCGTTTTTGTGTGCTTTGTTCTCTTGCAGAAGTAAAACATTCTCTGATTAACGATTAAAAAGTATGAACATAAGCTTTCGAGTTTTCGGTTGTTTGTCATGCTTGCTGCCCGTGTCATTATACAAGATCACTGCTAACTTTATTTAGTAATTCAGTGGCTTGATTTCACATTTACACGACAACCTTTTTATGGCACAACATCCCCAAATCTTGGCACGCGGACCGATTATTTGGGTACGACACACCTATTAAGAACAACAAATTTTCTGTAAGGTTGTCCTTTAAATAGTAACCGTGTGTGTGTTCGCACTAGGCATCTGTAGTACAACTAGTACAAGACGGTCTAAAGGTCATGACGTTAGCTATTGGTGATGGTGCTAATGACGTCAGTATGATACAAATGGCTGATGTAGGAATAGGTATCACTGGCCAGGAAGGCATGCAGGCTATCATGGCAAGTGACTTTGCTATTGGACGATTTCGATTCCTAGCACAACTGTTACTGGTTCATGGACATTGGTGTTACGATAGAATCACCAAGATGTTCTTGTACTTTTTCTATAAAAACGCGGTAAGTTGTCATCGCTTGTCATCAGTAGTGAGTGTTTCTTTACCAGTCAGATTTGGCTGTGATAATATGGGGATAAGAACGTGCGTGTATACGTGCTCTCGCGGTCTAGGGCTAGAACCCCCCCCCCCCCCCTTTAACAATAGTTTAGTTAATATATATCACACACTAGAAAGAATAGATTGTTCGGGGGGAAATCCGAGCTCACAACAGGAATTGAACCAATGGCCTTCCAGTTACCACCTGGATGCTCAAACCACTGAGCTATGGGACACTCGTCGTAAGCAGGGTCATGAAGTTGGGGTTTTTCACTATATTTTAGTTCAGTTAACTGAGTTCTGATGCTTTCTTTCCTTCCCACTCTACTGAGATTCCTTGGCCTCATTTCATACTAACTTGTCATACCTTTTCTTAGATGTTTGTGTTCGTACTTTTCTGGTTCCAATTATACAATGGCTTCTCAGGCTCAAATCTCATCGATGATTTATCACTGATTTTCTATAACTTAATCTTTACTGCTGCTCCACCTGTTGTATGTGGCATTTTGGACAAGGATCTACCGGCGTCGGTTTTGAAGGCAAACCCAAACTTGTACAAGACGGGGCAGAACGATCAGGTAAGTGGCATATAGATCCCCCCTTGTACAGACCCCCTTGTACAGACCCCCTTGTATAGACCCCCTTGTATAGATCCCACTTGGACAGGCCCCCTTGTACAGACCCCCTTGTATAGACACCCCCTTGTACAGACCCCCTTGTACAGACCCCCTTGTACAGGCCCCCTTGTATAGACACCCCCTTGTACAGACCCCCTTGTATACACTTCATCAGTCAACCGTGTAACAATTGTGTTGAAATTCGTTGAATATAAAAAGTAAAACAAAACGAAAATAAATCCTCTGGAGGTTTTTCACTTTAAATTAGGAAAACATTTTGACACGATAGTTAAGTTTCCATATGATGACCGCGATAGACGTCATCAAAACACTTAAGGAAGAGTTAAATAACCATGTTGACAACGATTGTTAAGAGTGAGATATTTATAGTTTAATTTTCGGATGAGATCACAACCTGTCTTTGTGATCGCGTTACTATCGCTATATGATCGCTAACTAGTTTGGTCTCCAAGCTACGATCGCTGAACACACCTATCATGTACAAAACCGTCGACTGTGTTAAGGTATCAGGGCCCGTTTTTCGAAAGGTCCGATAACTTAAAGGACTCGTTAGTCCACGGGAAAAATTACGGGAGTGCGCGAGTACCCGAAAACTTGCCTGTGGGTACGTTGACGTGCCCTTAAAGTTATTGGGCCTTTTGAGAAACGGGCCCTAGCAGACTCCGCGACACCTCCCCGTGATAGATTACGCAGACGTATTGCGTCATGCCATTTCAAGAAGTCAGTGGAATTTTCAATGTCTTCTTTTTCTTTATTCCAACAGCTTTACACCCGCAGGTCATTCTGGATGACTATTTTAGATGCTGTCTATCAAAGTGTAGTGCTGTTTTTCTCTTGTGTTCTGGTGCGTTTTTTAACTATTTTATATACTATTTATTGATGTTGCCTTTATTTGTATAGCGAAACTCTAAACATTGAATTATAACACTATTTTAGAGCCTCACGCACAGCGACATCAAGCTAACGTCGTACACTAGTAATTTGAAGAGCCTCAAAGAAGTGCGTCAGCTACCATTTTACTGATAAAGGCCATTGGTAAATGGCCGAAACGTCTAGTTTTGTAAAGCTAAAATCAAAGATAAAGCAAATTCTATCATTAAATATCTTCTGATAAATGTATCGTTATGTTTTTAAGGTTTTCAGCGGTAGTATAGGGGATGACAGGTTGGTTGGTATAACAGTTCATCAAGCAGCGGTCATCGTGGCTAGTCTTCACTTGGGTCTTGTCACAGCACAATGGGTACGCAGTGTTTTTATACAAGTGACTGCTATTATTTGATGATTATGAACATCCCCTGTAAAGTGGACCCCCTGCAAGACAAACATCTATAAACCGGACACCTATCTTAGACGATAGTAAGAGCTGGTCCCGGTAGTGTTCGTAATAGGACAGTTCATTGTATTCAGAGTAAAGGTCTGACAAGTTGTTTGTGCGAGAGCTTTCTTTCAAGGTCAGGACACACGATGAATTATTTTCTGCGGCATGGCACAGAACAAAGTTGCACTGTGTGTCCTGGCAATTTCTTGCACAGTTTCATAAAAAGTTGCAGACGTAAAACTCGATTCTAAATCTGCAGCTGTTGCGCGTTTGTGACAAGTGTTGAAAAACGGTGCAACTCTGTGTTGTGCGCCAAAGAAACGTTGCGGGAAAAGTTACTTTAGAGGATGTAGATTTCCCATTTTGGTTTGTCTTTCTAAGGCTCTATTATTTTGCTATACTTTAACGTGTTTGGGAGGGACACTTGAAATCAGACGACAATAATCTTTTACTCCATTTTTTCCAGACATGGATTCATCATGTGATACTGTGGGGTAGTGTAGCACTGTCATTCATATGGACGATCTGCTTTGGATTGGTTCAAGTCACCCATAAAATCTACTTTGTATCCATAGCAACGTTAGGCAGTAAAGAATTCTGGGCTCTTTGTGCATTGATTGCTGTTGCAGCTTTGTTACCAAGGTAAAATATTGTAGTTCTACTGTTTGTCTCCAGTGTACACATTTCCTCTTGAACTCATCCTCACGAGACACAAAGAAGAGTTTATCACTTCCACTTTTTAGCTCTATTATGATGATGTTTTACAAAATATCTCGTAAACAAGCACAATGACCCCCATTTTTGTTTTGAGAAAATAAAATTTCAAAAATCGAATATTTCTGCGTGCATGTTGCCTTTTCAAAGTTGTAAAAATGTAATTTACTGAGGTTAAAAGAAATTTTCCAGTAACGTGTTTTACTATTTTACCTGTATCTACTAAAATACGACTAACTCGGAGTCATTTGAATTTTTTTTCCCTTCTTCTGAGACCTGATAGACCTGATAGACTTAATTATCGACGAGTTAATTCAAAATTCAATCAACTTTATTTAAAGAGGGTAGCACTTAACTGTAAAAACTGACAATCCCGTGGCCCTCCATACACTCAATATAATTAGTATAGGTAATCATACGGTTTCGAGTTCAATTTGGAATTAAGTTGCACGAGTGTGTTTTTCAAAGATTATCAAAATTGCACGAGCCCGTAGGGCGAGTGCAATTTGAGATCTTTGAAAAACACACGAGTGTAAATTAATTCAAATTGAACGAGAAATCGTATGATTACTTATACTAATAATATACATGAAAAATTTCTGTCACAACTCGACAAAAGTTTGATCACTCGGTCAATCGGCGAACAGACAGTCGACCAACTATTGTTTTGCAGCTTAAGAAAACTCTAAACTTTAGGCCAAAAATGTTCTTTTTTACCGAGGAAAGTTTATCAAATCAAAAATGAATCGCTTAAAATTGTAAAAACTTACAGTTTTGACGAGTCTAGCCAGTCAACCTTCTATGTCAGTACGATTTCTGAAGTCAAATCTTTACGGTAGCAAAATCTGTATCTATCTTTTCTCTTCTGTCCAAATGAGGATAAAACTATATACTTCCAGGTTTTCAAATACCATCGTGGATATTTCAAGAGAAAAAACTGAGTCTGTTCATTTTATATTGTGCAAATCTTGCAAATCTTGCTGACGAGTTTAGCAAATGGCGGCTGAATCTGTCTTCGTACCAAAAAGCAGTTTTGGGCTTTTTTTCTTTGTAAAGATAGAGTCTAGGCTCCTTCACTTGACAACGTTAGACTCCCAAAAGTGAAAAAAAAACTTTCTTTATAATCCATCGAGGTAATAAACACAGATACTCCAGTTTACTGCACTAAATTTGTCAAAGCTTCACTTCACTTTGACTGACAATCGCTTTTGTTTGAATGGCGGGACATTTGGCAACACGCACTGTTTGAATGTACAAATTCCCGCCAAAAATACTGGCGATAGCGAGTCAGAAAATATTTTTTGACGTATGGATATTTCTTTGTTTTTTGTTTGGTACTATCAATTTTTACGGCAGTGCAATTACTTTTTTAATTTGCACTGTAGTGCAATTACTTTTTCCTGCCGTGTTAACGATTAACATCGCTGCTCTCAACCAATCAGAATCAAGTAAATTTTTCATGTATATTATTAGGCCTTAAATAATAGAATATATATATATATATATATATATATATATATATATATATATATATATATATATATATATATATATATATATATATATATATATATATATATATATAATATATATATATATATATATATATATATATATATATATATATATATAATAAAGATCATTGAAAATGTTTTCCAAAGAGTGCTCGACATTGTATTTATCCTAGTCTTTGACTAATATATTTCATATTTTATATATATATATATATATATATATATATATATATATATATATATATATATATATATATATGAGCGGTGTTCACACAAAAGGGGTCTTCTTTACTAAGACCCCTTTGATGTACCATCTTCAAGATTTGCCGCTTTAACAGCAATCTTTAGCGTTTCTTTGGTCATTTCTCGGCGAAGAAAGGAGAGAGAACAAGCACAACAACAAAACTCTCAAAAGAAAAAGGAAAAAAAAAAAAAACAGAGAGAGAAAAGAAAGAAAAAGGAACAGAAAAACCGAAGGGCGCGTTTTGTGAGAGAGAAAGTAAGACAGCAAAGAAAGACAACAGTTGTTCGGATTTCTTTGCCAATTAAATGGGAATCAAAAACAAACTTTAAAAAAGAATTAACCGAGAAATAAGAAAGAGAAAAGAAAGAAAAACAGGAAAAATGGGTTTGTGAAAGAGAAAAAGAGAGAAGAAAAAGAGAAAAAGAAAAAAAAAAAAAAAGCAGGAAAGACAAACAATAGTTGTCACGGTAACTGTCAATTTGGTGCTGTTCTAGAAGACTGAAGGCTCAATTATACAGTGACGCCTGACGAATTCTAGGCTTTACGTTCGGTGAGCGTACTGATCGTGGCCTGAATTCAGCTTCTAAGTGCTTTTCCGAGTCATTTTGTAGCACAGAAGTCGCTTGGCTTGCATCATTAAGCAAGAAAAGACGGCGGAGACAATCTCCTGGAAGAACTCAGGAGTGGGAAGCGACTTTACGAAGAAAGAGTCACAGTAATTACGGAGACAAGATTCAACTGTGATCTCTGGAGTATTGAGGCTTCTCTGGTCGTTCTGTGATGCATTCCCCAAGCCAACAAGGCCATTTCGGCGAGTTTTGAACTGTAACGAAGGCAATCGGTGCCGTCTGTGGCCTGTTAGCGAGGGGGGCTCAGCACTTCTAAGAAATTTCTACGACTAAGAGTAGGGGACGGGTGCTGTGCAAATTTTTCATGGATGCCCATAATGCTTTTCTTCCGCTGTATCTGATCCAGCGGAAGAAATGCATTATGGGATGCATGTTTGGACGCGTAGAGTGTTTGACCTTGGACCAGCTATGATTGTAGCGCAGAGAATGCCAAAACGGGGTCGACTTGCACACCGTGCGTTACAGCCTAACTTATGGTCAACCTTTAAGACCCCTTTTAAGTGATCACGCCTCATGTTGTATACTTAAATTTGGCGTTTCCTTGGAATTCTCTCTAGATCGACACAAAATCACCGAATGGCTCATACCTTGCATGAATGCAGCAAAACACAGGCCGTGATCGCCTTTTAGCTCGAGAATCGGTCATTTTGGTTGGTTATAGTAACAACATGAGCGGTGTTCACACAAAAGGGGTCTTCTTTACTAAGACCCCTTTGATGTACCATCTTCAAGATTTGCCGCTTTAACAGCAATCTTTAGCGTTTCTTTGGTCATTTCTCGGCGAAGAAAGGAGAGAGAACAAGCACAACAACAAAACTCTCAAAAGAAAAAGGAAAAAAAAAAAAAAACAGAGAGAGAAAAGAAAGAAAAAGGAACAGAAAAACCGAAGGGCGCGTTTTGTGAGAGAGAAAGTAAGACAGCAAAGAAAGACAACAGTTGTTCGGATTTCTTTGCCAATTAAATGGGAATCAAAAACAAACTTTAAAAAAGAATTAACCGAGAAATAAGAAAGAGAAAAGAAAGAAAAACAGGAAAAATGGGTTTGTGAAAGAGAAAAAGAGAGAAGAAAAAGAGAAAAAGAAAAAAAAAAAAAAAAGCAGGAAAGACAAACAATAGTTGTCACGGTAACTGTCAATTTGGTGCTGTTCTAGAAGACTGAAGGCTCAATTATACAGTGACGCCTGACGAATTCTAGGCTGTACGTTCGGTGAGCGTACTGATCGTGGCCTGAATTCAGCTTCTAAGTGCTTTTCCGAGTCATTTTGTAGCACAGAAGTCGCTTGGCTTGCATCATTAAGCAAGAAAAGACGGCGGAGACAATCTCCTGGAAGAACTCAGGAGTGGGAAGCGACTTTACGAAGAAAGAGTCACAGTAATTACGGAGACAAGATTCAACTGTGATCTCTGGAGTATTGAGGCTTCTCTGGTCGTTCTGTGATGCATTCCCCAAGCCAACAAGGCCATTTCGGCGAGTTTTGAACTGTAACGAAGGCAATCGGTGCCGTCTGTGGCCTGTTAGCGAGGGGGGCTCAGCACTTCTAAGAAATTTCTACGACTAAGAGTAGGGGACGGGTGCTGTGCAAATTTTTCATGGATGCCCATAATGCTTTTCTTCCGCTGTATCTGATCCAGCGGAAGAAATGCATTATGGGATGCATGTTTGGACGCGTAGAGTGTTTGACCTTGGACCAGCTATGATTGTAGCGCAGAGAATGCCAAAACGGGGTCGACTTGCACACCGTGCGTTACAGCCTAACTTATGGTCAACCTTTAAGACCCCTTTTAAGTGATCACGCCTCATATATATATATATACACAAATATATATATATATATATATATATATATATATATATATATATATATATATATCACAAAATGTTCAATTCATCAAAATATGTCATGGCAAACAAAAGACCTTAAAAATGTCATGTGATTACTGTTTGAATATAAATGGTAAAAATATGCAAACGTTTTGAGTATATAGAACTAATTATTGCAAAGTAAATAAAAGAAATGACACATGCAATGATTTCGACATTGATTCTTTATTACTGATAATAGGGAGTTTAAGCAGGAAACGTTTTTGTCAACGCGGACGCCACCGCAGTGTGCGTTCTTCTTCATCCGTTCGCCATCATAGATGATGTGTCCGTTTTCGTTAAGCAGAAGGTCAGTTCAGGCTTTTTCATCTTGTACCAAGAACAGCAACCTCATCTATGACGGCGAACGCATGAACGAAAACGCGCGTGTGACGTTCGTGTTGACAAAAACGTCTCCTGCTTAAGCTTCCTAATAGTCGAGAGATGTTGTTCGTTGTTCAGCTTTCTTCAATGTCTTGTGAAAGAGTGATTATATTACAACTGCATAAACTAGTGGTTTGAGTTGGGTGACAACTCAGATCGTCTTACTAATATACATATATCGTGGCATCCCCCTTTCCGTAAGAGATTATAAACATTGATTATGGTTGTTTTCTTAATCGTCAAGAGTGATCTGAGTGGTTGGATCGTAGCTACATGGCTGTCAAACAACGTCCATCTTTCTGAAAACTTTCGTAAATCTACTGGAATTCTGAAAAAATCCTTAAATACACACTTCAGTTCGAACAAACTTTGCAAAAGCTATGCCTGATTACATTGATAAAAGAGAAGGAAAACATTGCTTACTTACCAAAACCTCTTGTCGAAGCGATAGTGCTGAGCACATGGAAAGGTGATTGGGTTTCATGTTTCGTTCCGAATGGCATCCCGAATAATAAATAATAATAATAAAAAGTATTTTATATAGCGTCAATATCCAACAATTCAACAACGCTTTGCTACTTCCCAGTTTAAAAAGGTTATGGCGAGACGCCAAGGTTATGGAGAGACGCCATATTTATCGAACATTGTCAAAGTTAGGCCTTAACGAACATTTTCATGAAAGAAAAAGACTGAATTAATTGTTCTAAAAGGGTAACAAAAAGTTTATAATTTATTATCGATAATCGAATAATTGAGCAAAAAAGCTTCGGACGAAGTTCGAATATTTTCGTCTAGACACTTCGTTTCAACTTCGGAAATTTCCGAATTACACACCCTCACGCATACCCGATAACATAGTGCGTTACTGGCTTTAAAAGCCAGTAACCACAAAAATAGTTGATTTGTCTCCTCAGTAACCTTGGTTAAGGCAATTTATCTGTTTAAGTTTATAACATATTTGAGAACCCATCATTTGAAAGTATTATAGCAATGAATATATGAAAAAAAATCCATTTATAACTGAAGAAATAAGCTTATCATTTTTTTCGTACATATAGGCATGCGCAGAATAATCAAATTTTCATCCCACACGCAAAAAGAACTCTGAACATCAGAATAGAGTGGCATGACTCTCATTAAAAGTTTCGTCGGTACTGTACGAGGTCAATGATCCGACAACTATGCAAAGTCATTGAATATGTATATTCTGTTGAGGGAATGTTGTTTATGACCCCTTTCACGAAGGAATGTCCCATGGCGGTAAAAATAGGCAGTTCTGATTGGTTTCCAGTTTATATAAATTAAAAGGACGCCTTTGCAAGCATTACTTGGTCAAAAAATCAGAGTCGGGGCCCGAATAGAGATCACGACCCACCCTCCCCACCCAGTTCAGCCGGGGTGCAGGAGCACCTCTACTGGCTGCCTGCTACTTCGTATCGGAGGAGACTCCGGTCGGAGTTGCGTGTCCATACCTTATTAATAACAATGACTGAAACAGAATAATACACTATACTGAGACCTTGTACTGATATAACACTAATGCATAAACATGAGTGTTTTATCAGAGTTAGTTAAATCACTCATATTTTATTAATGATGTTTTAACTGATTTTGATAATATACTCATGTTTATGAATCAGTGTTTATGTATAGGATAAAGAGCGAGAGAGATATATATATCTTTATACCGATAAAACATGATCTCGAGTTCTTTATACGGCTTAAAAAACTCCAACACATATTAGAGTTGTTCTCTAAAAGAAAATCAAAAATATCTTCATTTATCTCGGAAAAAATCGAGGTTAAAGTTGATGTAAATTAGGCCGAATCTTTGTCAGATATAAAGACACTCGTCACGGTGGCGATTTTCATTGTGTTTGCCTTATGAATTATTAATGAGTTTCTTAAATCAGGTATAAAGATCTCAACACGTGACCAAATGAACGTCTTCAATTGGTCTATTTGCTTATGAATTATTAATGAGTTTTAGAAGATTTTTAAAGGTTAGAATAGTTCAGTTCCTTAAATTTTAAGACTTTCTGACTTTTAGTGCATTGAAGGTAAAAACTCTCAAATGTTTGTATTAATGACTAAAGAACCTAATGCAGGTCTTGCATTCAAAATTCAAAACCTGTCCCGGATCTTCCGCCAAAATTCAAAACCTACATTAAACAATGGAAATAGGGTGTGGTTAGTTTTAAATAAATTTTCAATATGATCATTAAAACTAAGCTCACTGTGAATAAACATCCCTAACACTTTATTAGACTTGGTCAAGTTCGGTTGAATTAAGGTGAACCTGTAATGAGATGTCATCCATCTTCACGTTTCCCAGTTATAACCATTGTTTTGGATTCATTGAGCACCATTCTATTTTCAAGAGTCCACTGTGCAAGATTTCTAACATCAGCTTGGAGCGCTTGATTTAATGCTTGGGGTGCTCCCTTAAACCTGGCTCCCACTAGCGTCGTAGTCGGCCTAACGATTTTATCCCCGGGAACCAAACCGTTAATTCTGTTGCTACAATCCCGTGCATTAATATCTGAATCAGTGGGAGGTTCTGCTAGCCCCTCTCTCCCTTTCAATGTTGCTAGCTAAGGCAGAATAGCCTTTCCCAAGATACAGTTGAGTGAGTTCCTGTACTAGCCAAAGCCTCGGTTTCAGTGCATACTATCGTGTATTGACAATGGCGATTGCTGACATAAAGCAGCTTTATCGCTATAATTAAACAATATATAATTTACATGATAACAAATATATAAACAGCTAGTGTAACGAGAACGAGGCTTTGGCTAGTACACTGGACACTTCTTGGGAATTGATTCAGGCTTTTAGAGCGAGATTGTAGGGTTAATATAAAAATTAGGTACTACCTAATAGCGGAGCTCCCATTTAAATATAATAATAATTTTAAATACTTTGTTTTATTTTGACGTTTTTGATTCAAATGAATTGGGCTTGCTGTGGTAATAGGCAAACAAATATTGCATTTTGTTGTAAAAGTTGAAATAAAGACTATAGATCAAGCTTTATTTCTTGCCCTTCAGTCTCCTGAGAATTATAAGGCTTTCAACTCAGTGACCATAGTGATATTTATTCAGATATTTGTGTCAGATTTTATAATTGACTTAGTAGTAGTGCTTCATAATTCTCAGAAATAGGATGCAAAAATCCCTCAAACTGATTTCATTCACATAAATACTGAACCTAATTCAACATCCTTCAATTAAACAATTAGACATTGCAGAAAATTATATTTAGATTTTTCTGTCTTGACAGTATTGTGGCATCTTGTTTTTTTTTTTATTATTATGTAGAGTAGAATGACACTGATAAATAGTTGTCTTTACACGAAACAAGAATTCTCTCTTCCAGGTTACACTAATCATGACTTTAGATGAAATTGTAAAACAACTCAAAACAACTACTACCTAAAAGCAAAGCTCCAATTTCAATTTTAATTTTTTTATGTTCTTGATTCAAATGAATTGGGCTTCCTGTGGTAATTGAAAAAGTTGAAATGAAGATTATTTAAAAAGCATTTTTAAAATAAGTTTTGGTTTTGGTTTGTATATTGTATGGGCTTGTATGCTCAGTGACCTTTATTACAGTAAATTTTAATATTCAGATTCACTGTCAGATTTCATAACTGACTTTGTAAGGGTTCATAATTTTCAGAAATAGAAAGCAAAATCTCCAAAACATTTTTTTAAATTGATACAAGTAATTAAACCTTTTCGACATCCTGAATATTACAGAACAACATATATTGATTTGTCTGTCTTCACTATATTTGTGACATCTTGTTTTTTGTGGTTGTTGTTGTTATTTTGTTTTGTTATTTAATGTAGAAAAGAATGACACACTAGCTAGGCGAATACTTGTCTCCCACTTTTCTCTTCCAGATTACACTGATAATACAATTTAAAGTGATTATAAAAACAGCTAATTGAAATAACAAGAAAACAAAGAATTAAGCATTTTCAGTCTGTATTTAAGGCTTCACAGGGCTCACTGAGCAACTTCATCCAGATGAATAAAGTATAAAAACAATTCTAGTTTGCATGGCAATTAAATTCCTTCTTTTTTTCCTGTCAATTGTTTCATTAAATTCCAGACCAAAACTTGAGCTGTATTTACACATTAGTGGGGTTGAAATAAGTTCAAAATCAATTTTTTTTACTAATTTTATTATTATTAGAACTAGTGCAAAAAGTTCACCGTAAACAGGCAAAATGTCGTTGTACATTTCATGTAAGGCTTGATCGAGTGTTTCTTTAAACTTGGCCACAGTTCAACGTGCATAAAAGGTTTTTTTTAAGTCATCAATCCCAAATCAAAGATAAAAGATCAAATATAGGTACAAGAGACTTTTTGATATCATTTTCTGGCCAGGGTCTTTACCTTGAAGTGCTTTCCTTGTTGTCTTTTCGAAGCATACTGGTCCTTGTTTCACGCTCAATGCAGACGATTCTTGATTTATTTCCAACTTTGGCTAGATTTTTAAGCAGCTTTACTGAAGGCATCTTCACGAAACGAAGAATACACGATCCTCAATGACTTATTCATTATGAGGAATTTTTTTAAACTACGAATCCAACTAAAAAGTCGTCCAACTTTGAAAATATCCTCTGTGTCTTTCGTCTTTCGAGCAGTTTTTGAAACGACACCAGGCCCGAAAAAAATTCAAACGTACGGTTTTTTTCGCTTTAACCTGTCAAGATTGGCACAGATTAATGTTCATCAAAATCGCTAAATTTTTACGAGGTTTCGAGAATACTATTTTTAAGCTTTGCAAGTTAAAACTGCAAGGAAACTTGTAAATTTTCAGTTTTCAAAGTGTCAGCGCGCGTCAAGTTGGCGCCAAAAAGCAATCAGCCAATCAGCATCGCGATGTACACGGACGTATGTACGTACGGACGTATGTATGTATGTACGTATGTATGTATGTATGTATGTACGGACGGACGTACAGCCGTTGGGCTCCCTGTGTGTCCATGAAAAATCAACTCGATGGGTTACCATTTTTTCTTAGGTATGGTGCTCCGCTCGCGCGGGCCTTCGGCCCGCGCGGGAGCTCCGCTATGACGGTAGTGTGAACCAAGCTGAAAACGTATTTTTGAATTGTCCTTTGTAATTCTTTACGTGGTCCACTTTTTGACATTTCGGTTGCATGATTACAGACAAAGGAATTCCAAATTAGGCTCCGGAGAAAGACAGGAAAAATCTTATAATTTTTTCAACCACACATCCAAAATTCCGAAAGTGAGATAAAAATTGCTTGGTATGTTGCACAGTGTTGCCCTTCCCTATTGGATTTTGTCGTAAGGGTGATAGAAATGCAGACACAAAACGATAACACAAAGTGAACTTGAAATTTCGTAAGGAATTCTCCCCCTACCCCACCCAAATATGGAACCCATCGTTTTAATCACCATATAAATATCAACATTTTTATACGTGTATATATATATATATGTATTTGTTATATTTTATATTATCTGCACATGTATTAATACCAGTGAGCAATACTCTTGCTCACTGACGCATTTTTGCAGTATAAATAAAGTTGTTGTTATTATTATTATTATTATTATTATTATTATTATTATTATTATTATTATTATTATTATTATTATTATTATTATTATTATTATTATTATTATTATTATTATTATTATTAAAGTTCTTAAAGATTTCCGTTCTAATCAAGAAGATAAACTGCTACACCACCTAACATCTCAAGGTTTCTTTTTCGCAAATGTTATCAAGTTTTCATTATCATCTGTTAATTCTATTTGGTCATCTGTCCAGTCTAACCTTCCCAAGAACATTTATAACTTTACCATTCGCTACATAAACAACTCCCTCGCTACACGTAAAAATCTGTTCAGATGGGGATCGTCACAAAGTCCTGACTGCTCTTTCTGCCTTAATCCTGAATCACTCCTCCATGTTGTCGCTGGTTGCCAGCATTACCTTGAACGCTTTACCTGGAGACACGACTCAATTCTAAATTTCATCGCCACTTCCCTTCAACCTGCAATTAATGATCGCTCTTCACTCTATGCTGATGTGAATGGTTATTCGAGTCCTTCAATTATAACTGGTGACACTTTCCGTCCAGATCTTCTTTTTCTAATACATTCCAAGTGCTTGTATGTCCTAGAACTAACAGTTGGGTTCGAATCCAACCTTTGTAAAAATGCAATGCGTAAACGAGAAAAATACAAGAACTTGATTAACGACTTGAGCAGTGACTACAGATGTGTTAAATTTGTTAACCTCTCCATGAGTTCTCTTGGCGTTTTCTCGGATGAATGCTCCACCTTCCTAGACATGATGAATGACATTGGCATTGATAAAAAACAACAACTCTATATTATTAGGAAAACGATAAATCTTGCCATTAGAGCAACATATTATATATTTTGCTGCAGAAATAAGATTTGGAATGACCCAGAACTATTAAAATCCTAATTTTTTTTTTTTTTTTTTTTTTTTTTTTCATTTAATTGGATTCCTTGTAAATATACATTTATATATATTACTCATGTATCAATTCAAGTAGCCAGTTGTTTATTGCCTTACGTAGTGAGATTTACAACTGTATTCATAAGCAGAATAAAGTTTCCATTTTATTATTATTATTATTATTATTATTATTATTATTATTATTATTATTATTATTATTATTATTATTATTATAATAATAATATTTAATAATGTAAACGCTGTCCTTTCTTAAGATCATACCTCACTGATATCATACATCAAGTTTGGTCTTCCGGAGATGTCATTTCCACTTGGAAAAAAGCCTGCACAATCCTCATTCATAAAAAAGGTGATGCAACATTCCTTCCAACTTCAGACCAATAACTCTAGAATCAATCCCCTTAAAAGTATTTACATCGTGTCTTCGTAACGCAATCTTCTCTTTTCTCAAGACGAATAAGCTCATCGAACATGGCATCCAGAAAGGGTTCACTCCCTGGTATGTCCGGCACTTTAGAACACACTGCTCAGATGGCCAATATCATTAATAGAGCAAGGATCAAACAACGATCTCTAGTCATCACCCTACTTGATCTTAAAATGCTTTTGGCGAAGTGCACCATAATCTTATTCAATCTGTTCTTGGTTATCATCACATCCCCCGACCACATCAAAACTCTTGTGCAAAGCCTGTACACTGATTTCAAGACATCTATCAATCACATCTGATTACCGTACTCCCTTCATCACTGTTGGCCGTGGAGTTCTCCAGGTGACTGTTTAAGTCTCCCCTCTTCAACATGTGTTTCAATACCTTCCTTAGCACATCAAATCAGATAAATATCGTCAATTTGGTTTCTCACTTAAAAGCACTTTCCAGTTCTTAAATCCCATCCACTGGTTTCAATTTGCCGACAACGCAGCAGTGATTAGTAGCCAAGAGAATGAAATCAGCACTACTTAACCGCTTTTCAATCTGTGTCAATGGGCAGATATGATTATCAGGGTGATAAATGTTCAACATTTGGCATCAAGAAAATGCATCTCTAAGTCGGTACAGTATCTACCTAAACTTTTAATTAACAATGAACTTGTTCCTCGTGTTAAAACCAACGACTCTTTTTGCTACCTGGGCAGGCACTTTGACTTTGAAATGTCTAATGAAAAACACAAATCTGAGCTTACTTCTGTGATTGAAGACATGATGTCTGACATTGACTTGAAACCTCTCCATCCTAAAAATAAACTGCTCCTTTATAATCGCTTTGTGCTTTCCAAAATATCCTGGCATTTTACTGTTGCTGACCTCTCATTAACTTGGGTTAAAGAAAATCTCGATTCCTCTGTTAACAAGTAAATTCGCAAGTGGCTTGAAATTCCAATATCAGGCACACTGAGTAATGTTTTCCTTACCACTAACAAATTTGGTCTGAACATTGTCCCTCCGTCCATCAAATTCATCCAATGTCAAACAGTTCTGCGCAAAGCATTAAAATCATCTACTAATGACTCAATAAAACATCTCTGGAACTCAACTAGCAATGGTAGAAACATTCAGTATGACGTGTACACATCTACAAAACAAGTTCTTAAAGATTTCCATTCTTCACAAGAGGATAAACTCCAAAATCAGCTCACTAATCAAGGATCGTTCTTTTCAAATGTCCTTAAATACTCCATGCAACAACTTAATAAAATCTGGTCCACCACACAGTCTAACTTGCCGAAAAACATCTTTAACTTTACCATCCGGTACATCAACAACACTCTCCCTACACGGAAAAACCTTGTCAAATGGGGTATTTCCTCCAACTCTGACTGCTCCCTATGCCTAATGCCTGAATCTCTTCTTCATGTTGTCGCGGGTTGTAATCACTACCTACAACAAGGCCGCTTTTCCTGGCGTCATGATTCTGTCCTGAATTTCATTGCTCATAGTCTTCCATCCATCAAAAACTCTTCCCTATACGTCGATCTTCCTGGTTTTCCGAGCCCCTCTATCATAACTGGTGACAGCTTGCGTCCTGACATAGTGTTGTCCATATCAAATAAGTGCTTGTATATTCTAGAATTAACTGTTGGTTTTGAAACAAATCTACAAAACAACTTAGACCGGAAACAACGTAAATATCACGAGACTGTCATCGACCACAAGAATCAATTTCAGCAGGTTAAATTTGTAAACCTTTCAATCAGTACTTTGGGTGTATTCTCCCATCAATCGTCTGATTTCATCGAAATGTTAAAAGAACTTGGCCTAGAGGACAAGCAACAACAAAACTATATTGTGAAAAAAATTATCAACATTACAATCAGATCAACTTATTACCTTTTCTGCTGTCGAAACAAAGAATGGAATAACCCAGACTTATTGAAATTTTGATATATATATATTTTCTAAATCATTTTGTCGTTTACATTTATAAATGCATGTATCACTCGAGTAGCCAATTGCAAATTGCCTGTAAGTAGAGAGATTTGTAATTGTTGTATAAATATAGAATAAAGTTTCCATTATTATTATTATTATAACAACGACAGCTCCGTATATATTAAGAACATTTACATTTTTTGTGTCATTGTATCAACTGCATTTCATTTTTTTCACCAGATATTCCCTGTTGAGTCTGCGCAGGACACTTTGGCCGACAGAGATAGACAAAGTACAAATAAGAGTCAATACACGCCCATCAGCTTTTTCACCCAATTCGATCAGAAGCGATGCTATTAATAAAGAACCCCCAACACAGATTTCTGGCGTTTGCGCGTAGCTTATTGTCATTTTGTTTGCACAAATAAGTAATTGCTATCTAGAGAAGTCTTTTTCCTTTTATTCCTACCATAGAATCATCAAGAGCATTAAAAACAATTTTAAAAATGCATGTCTAAAACAATCTATATGGCCAAGCAGTGCCTGGCTTAAAATGTATTTATAAAAATTATTATATGATTGAGTCGGTTTTCTTTGTTACTTGTAGGGCTTTATATCGCGTATTTCCCTAGTCATTATGTATTCAAGGGCAATATACAGATATTGCCCTCGTACGAGGGCATTATACAGATATTACCCTCGCCCCATACTTCCCTTCGTCATCTTAATTTGGATGTTAGAAATTTTCTACTGAGCCCCGAAGTCATACACTAAGTAGCCAATTTTGGTGAAAAAATATCTCTTGAGAAATAGCTTTAGGATTCGAACCCGAGACCTTCTGCACACCTATACCCGCCTTTAACCTCTATACTACCGTTTAGTTTATAAATATATGCAAATGAATTCGAAGTACAATTGTGGGCTTTCTGTAGAGCGATAGCATTAAAACCGTGAAACAAGTACTAACTAAAAAGTACAAATAGTACTAATGAAACAATACAAAGGGTTTTGCTACTATTTGTCTCTATTTAGTTATTAAGTTATTTCACGGTGTTTCAAGTGTTATCGCTCTAGTTGACTCCACGTTCGAACGATTAATTCTGCAAACAAGGTTTTTGCATGGCAAATCAGTTTACTATATAAATTAGCTATTACAAAGAACTTGAGTTTCAATTTAGTTCAAGTCGCTCGACGAATCGAATGTCTCCGCCGACAAGCTTCACTACTCATGAAAGTGTTTGCAAATTTCATATGAAGACGCTTGGATTTTTGACATTGAGACTTTTTAGCTTCAGTGGAACCTCTAGCAATAGTACATGCTTTGCACTTGCGTTTCTCAAGCGCGCACGACGTCAGCTTGCGCTAGTATCTGCGGTTGAATTGCTTTCTCCTCGTGTGCTGCTTGTGTAAAAGGCCCTTGGGCGATGTAACTAGAGACCTGAAGCGCGAGTGAGTACTATTTCAATAAAGACAGCTTAACTCTATTTTAAAAAGACATTTTTCCATGTAAAGCATTGATTTGTTGAAAAGTTGTCACGTTTAGAGAGAATTAGAAATCCCACAATGCATTTCTTCCACTGTATCTGATCCAGTGGAAGGAAGGCATTCTGGGATGTATTAGGGCCTTTTTGTACAGCGTGGAGTAGGTACGGGTCTACCAGGTCTGACTGAATTTGAGTGTGTATGTACATAACTCAGTTGAAAAATGCCATGGTAAATAAGAGATATGTTAAATTTTTTTCCAATTTTTTTCTGGACAAACGCAAACTGTATGATACTGGTGCTGAATGCAATTGCTGAAGATTTTCCAATTCATAATTTAGATATCGACAGATACAGCTAGATACAGTTACAGATACATTTTCGTTAGCTTCATTTATACCCGAGTTACAATTTTAGGATCAGCCGGCCTGAAAAGGAACCTGAGAGGATGAAAATAGCGAAACTGTCGCTGCTAAGTTTGTTGTAAATTAGGTAGAGTGATGGCACTTAATCCGCGAAACAGGTATTAGTCTAACAGACATTAGTAGACACTATTTCTATTGTTTGCTTTTGTTTTGATTCGACTATTAGACACTGACTATTAGATTTTGTTTCACGGATTAAGTGCCATCACTCTACCTCTGGCGCCAGTTTAATAATTCTATTTAGATTCATACAGTGTTCGTACACCCCCAGAAAATAATTCAATACATCCAGGAGTTTCAGTTCAAGGAGGATTTTCAGATTATTTTCAGGAGTTTTCTAGGAGTTTTTCACTACTAGTTCATGATCACTCAAGCGAAACATTTCCATAATGTTTTTTTTACTGGCTGAGTTAAGGAATGTAAACGGAGCTTTTTACGTATATATGCACTTAAGGTGATTCCTCTGTTTTGCACCGCGCACGTCTACCGCGCATGGTTCAGAAAGCACAGTATTACGACTTTGTCAGCATTTTCATTCAAATTACGACTAAAAATGCTGAAAAACACAATTTGAAACAATTATGCAAGTTTTGGTGCGACAAATAGTGAGTTTTGTCAAACTCGCCCCAGTACCTTCTCGGAAAAGTGCAGATTTTACCACAAATTTGATGGTAATTTTGAGAATAACTCTCTAACGAGCACGGTGACCCCCATTTTTTATTTCAAATTTTGCTTTCTTGTTATGATTTACAAAACATATTTGAAAATTAAGAAAAGTTATAGGTAGAAACATTGAAAAAATGACGTTTTTTGTGAGTATTTGGACACTAAAATGTCCAAACTCGAACGTTTCCGCGCGAAAGTGGTTTCTCAAATTTGTAAAAAAAAAAGTCCTTAAATGCATTTTATCAAGCTTAAAATGGTCTTTCTTAAGAGACAACTCGCCATTTAATCTTATTCAACTACAATGCTGCTAGCTCTGAGTCTATCAACTTATTTCTGAGACCCGATTGACTTATCGACGAATTAGCCGGAATACATCGAACGTGCGCGAGAAATCGCTAAAACACCCTTGTCTTTCAAGCCAAATATTTCATAAAAGAGCATGGTGACCCCCTCGTTTTTTGTTAGTTAAAAAATAAGTAACTCAAAATCTACAAAATATCCAATTTATAGCGATTTTTATAGGTAGGATCAATTACCGAGGAATCACCTTAAACGTTTACTTTATTCGTTTCTGTTTTCTAGGAATTTATTAAAAGTCAGGAAATTCAAGGACTTTCCAGGGAGAAAATAAAAATCCAGGATTTTTGCGGAGGCCTACGAACGCTGTTTACATGCAGCTGTTAATCGACTAACTGAACGAATATTTAATTTTATAAAATAACTAGGATACTACGCACGCTTTGATTGGCTGAGAGGTGTGTTTGCATGAGAGTATGTAAACACGGTTTTGACGTCACCATCTTTGTGCTTCGCGCCAAAAATTTGGATTGAAAATTGAAGTTGACCATTGTAAAAACTTAAAAATACAAGTTTCGTGTATTTTATAAGAAAACAAATTGAGAAAGCAAAGCAAACTAGTGTCATTTTTTATTTCTTTTCCCTTTCTTTAGGAAAAGGGACGGCAGCTCACTAAAACTGAATCAATTTCTAATCTTTTATGTCCGTGTTTGAATGAAATAGTTTAGAACTAAAATAGAAAAGACCAACAACAACAACAACAACAACAACAAAAAACATGGAAGTTTCCATTAACAGGCTAAAATAGTTCAATGATTGGCAAACAAACGTCACACTAAGGATTCTAACAGAGCCAGCTGGGCCACCTCAAGAGGAAATTAGCGAGCTGTAAAGCATCGAAATAAGCTTAGGAGGCATGAAAACGTTTTCAAAACAAATAATTTTCTTCATTTGATTTAATATAGGATTATCATATTTACAATCAATGCAAGAAAATTACAGGAAATGAGGAGAAACAGTTGTTTACGGTTCTGAATTGTTTTCTTTGAGCCTGAAGAGTCAAGCTCATTCATCGCAAAAGATTGTTTTTCATCCACAATGGACAACACTGAACCTCGAGACTAGCAAAAATATATCTCTTGTTCAACGCCTAAAATATAAAATTCGGGCACTAACCATATAATTCAAACAAAGTTCAGTCTTATCCAGATAACCAGGCATCACACAGCTTCATAAACGGCAATTTCCAAGCACAAAATGACCCTTCGTCGGCTCGACAATGTGGTTGCTTTTGTTGCCGTCTTTTACACCGCGTCCAAGAAAATAGTCGTTGGTTTTCTTTCAAGTTGGCGAGAATTTTCAATGAAGAACATTCTCTTCGATACCTCTGAACTTTTCACGAAAACGAAGAGTTATTTTGTCTTTAGAAAGTACCATTTTTCTCTCATTTTAGCGAAAGTTTTCTAAGAGTTGTCTCCCAAATTTTTAGCTCGAAAATGGCCAAATAGTTGGATTTCTACCGCGTGTTTTGATTGGCTAGTTATGAAATGCCATTGTTAAGTTAATGTATTGAGAACATATATTTTGATCATTAAATGGATGTAAACAATCATTCGTTTTGTAGTATTTTTAGAGGAATAAAATCATTTTATAAAAGCAATAGAAAACTTTTTTCTTGTGTTTGCATAGCCTGATATACAGTGTAAACACTCAAGGGTTGGGAGAATTCTCAACAGTTATGCAAACCCTCGACTTCGTCTCGGGTTTGCATAACTGTCTCGAATTCTCCCAACCCCTCTCGTGTTTATATCAGGCTATGCAAACACGGAAAAAGTTTTCTATTGCTTAAACAGAGAATTGAAGTTACGCTTGATTTTGTCGATTTCATGGTTGACTAGATTAAAACATGTTTCTTTTTTTAGAATCCACCGAAGAAAAATAACAGTAAGTCGAAAGCATACCAGTCTTTTCATCGCTAGCATTTGTCGTTATTTGAACTAAAAAGTGCCAATTTCTCGATCGAATTCAGGGCCGTAGCGAGGTCTAAATTATTTGTGTGTGTGTGGGGGGGGGGGGGGGGGGGGGAGCTCTCGGGATTTCAAGTCACGTTATAGTGAACGAAAGACAAAAGTAAATTTGCACTACGCGATGCTTTATGTACGGGCGTATCCGTAGGGTCCTAGCGTGCACGTGACTCCTCTTGTTCGTGAGCCTGGGGTATGTGGAGGATTTTTGTTGCGACTCAGTGAAATTCATCTGATCCCCTGTAATTCACTACAGCATTTTGATGATCCCCCTTAATTAGGGTTGTACTTTTGACGATCCCCCCTCCACCAGAAATGTGGTTGTTAATGATAATAATGTTAATACGCAGCCTTCGTTTGGATGGTAGTCAAACTTGCATGTTTTTTGAGGTTCAAATCGTGAAAATATTAATATTAAAGTAATTTCATAGGTTTTTACTAATCCTGTTATTTTTGGAGTCTGTTTGAAGATGGCGGCGAAAGCGAGAAACCAGCGCTGACCTTCGATCATTCCTTTGGAATGTTAGTTTAAATACAGCCCAGCATATCTGAAGAGAATACCATTCTACAGTTCCATCAGTCTCGACTAATATTCGTCATGATCAGCTTAGAACTGTATTAACAATGCACTTTTTACACTAAATTCTGTAGCAATGTGTTATAGAATCGACATTTGAATATTGTAAAACTTTAAATTTAAAAATTCAAAAATTATTGGGGGGGGGGGCGAGCACTCCCATTGCCCCTCCCCTTGCTACGGCCCTGGAATTCAGCTCAGGAACAAGCGTCGTCAAAGCAGATGATCGACAAAAAATAAGCGAGGTGAAGCTCTTGAATTTTTAACGGTGTTCTTTTAAAACCAATCGCTTGAATATTTGTGTTGATAGTAAAATTGCGATGGCAACTTTCATCGCCAGGCTGTGTGCCCCTCAAAAGACGGGAGCAAAAA
This sequence comes from Telmatactis stephensoni, assembly GCA_029948255.1. Classification (NCBI taxonomy): domain Eukaryota; kingdom Metazoa; phylum Cnidaria; class Anthozoa; order Actiniaria; family Isophelliidae; genus Telmatactis; species Telmatactis stephensoni. The sequence continues at coordinate 49,490 of JALIZF010000706.1, forward strand.
CGGTAATGTAGATATTCTATTTTTTGTGTGTGATGGTGTCAGTGAGTGAATATTGTTGGTTGTATTTGTTTTAAATGACGTGCTACAGATGCAAGGGTACACTGGACATACGGCAAAAATGTGCTCAACAAACAGAGGAAAAGGCAATTTTCTGTTTCACAAAGTGTTGCCTTCTTCTATTATCAAGCCTGTTCTAATAATTTGCTCATTTTTCCATAGCCGAGAAGAAAGTTTGACACATAATTAACGTTAATTTTACATTCAATTGATGAGAAACAAAAAACGATGGTCAAGATCACTTATGCTTTTTCAAAAATTGTGATTAAAGGCAATTAAAATATGTTCCACTCTTGCATTCGTTCCCATTTTCGTTTTGTATAAAGCCATTTTAGTGGTTGCTAGAGACCGTGAAGCGCGAATAAAGCATGCTTCATCACAGGCGCCAACGGCTGAACAAGTGTTTGGGTTACCTGTGGTCATGGCCGAATATATAGAAATGTATGGACTTGTGATTGTTCCTTATGACATGGATGTTTGATTTAGGGCTCGAATAGTTCTAATAAAGTGTTCAATTACCCTTAAGTGTTGATTTGGTTCTAGTTTTAGCGTTATTTAATGCACTGATTTCCACTATGAACTGGACAAGGTCGGCAAACAACGCGGCCAACTCAACCACATCATTCACTTCAAACGACAATAACTTCTTGAACTTTCACGCTAGAACCTCAGAATCAAGCCAGAAAAATCTTAAATAGATAGATAAGACATACCTTCAATTCCTGGACATATGGCTTTTTCATTGGAATATTACGTATTACTTTCGAACTTCTCCTCAAATTGAGCTTTTGCCCCTTATCTGTCAAGTCCACCAAGTGGCATTCCTTGCATTCCAGGACAAAAAACACTTTCTCGACCCTACACCGTGTTGTACGAATGATTGGTGGAAATGGACGCCTTGATGACCCAACCACTACCCCCACGAGTCACACCAAACTTTCCAAAAATCACGGACTGCCAACACGAAACTATTTCAAGAATCTAAAGTTAGTCAACCCAGCAAACTCCGAGACGGGGATGAGAATGAGCTTTTATCAGGTATAGCTAATTCAATTAACGTTGGCGCTGAAAAAAGCCTAAAGCCTAAAGCTTTGAGAGCGGAATCATGAAAAAGTTTTATCACCGTGACATCATTACAATAAAAAACTCACTGTATGATTGCAAATTCTACAACTTGGACACATATTAATTTCTCAGATAGCCTACAGAGAAGTTTCTTAGTACACAAAAGATATTTGAAAGGTTTTAGCCTTTAGGCTTTTTTCAGCGACAACGATAATTGAAATAGTTATATATCCTCACTGCATACTCATTAACTCATCGTATAATTAAGTTATGGGAGGAGTCCGCGACTGATGAGGTAATAAGCATGTAATAAGGATATTGGCAAGTCAGTTTTGAGTTTGTTTTGCTTGGTGAAATTCGGCGGGTTTGTGTAATGAACTGCCGTATTCTCCTGTGGGACAATTTTCTTTGAATTTTAAAAATGGACGAAAAAGGATGCCCATGAGTTCCGAATTAGAAAAAACTTGTAGTTGGAAAACCTATTAATCTACACCACCAACCACTATTGCCTAACAACCTCCCTCGTTGGAGACTTGGACTGCGGGCTGATCATAGATTGTAAAGAACGCTCCCCTACTGTAATTTATGCTGCAAAGAAGGTATAACTGAACGAAAACGTTGCTGGTTGAAATATGACGAAATTGCTGTTACTTCCGAGGAGCACAATGTCTAGTCGAATTCAATGACTTATTCCCTCTTAGGGATAACTTTTGGGGTTAAAAACCAAATTCTATGTAGGGTACATATAGCAAATTGGTAGCTATAGTTGGCTGTGTTTGCAATGGTTGGTTGAAAATGGCCATACATTAAGAAAATCTTTAGAGTCGAGGATAACGGGAAAACGCTATTGTCTTTATGGAGACAATCCCTTCAATAATTTGGGGGACACTGGAGGAAGACAAAGGGTGCACACATAACAAAGCAAATCGACTTCAACATTCAATGGTTCTGGTCCATGTCACGCTAGCGTTGGTTAGGAATCTAGAGCTAGGATCCTTCGGCTTGAGGCCAACACTTAGCAAAACACAACTCAAAACTAGTGGATAGGCTGATCAACCGCCACCAGGGGAGGTGGGTGGGTCGCAAAAGTTCACGTTGTGCCGGCGTATCTTGAAGTGACCACTCCTAGATTGAGCAGGCTTATTTATACTCTGAGCTAATTAATTATGCAGTGAAAATAGTTATATATCCTCACTGCATACTCATTAACTCATCGTATAATTAAGTTATGGGAGGAGTCCGCTCCTGCCCTCACCAATGCACCCTGTATACGTTTGCCCAGGCCACGGCCCAAATGGACTAAAACAACCACCGCCTAAGAACTCCCCACTTTCCTACAGAAGATTCCCATAATCTGAATCGCTCGAGTTATCAGCGATTAGCCGACCTGCTTGCTACTAGGGCCTTCCACAGCTCAGTAGTTAGGGCATCGGACCGGTAATCTGAAATTGTAGGTTCAATTTCCATTGGAGGCGTGGATTAGTCCCCGTCTTCATTGATCAAACATATATTACCTGGTAACTTCCCGCTACTCTCTCCATTACTCAGATTCCAACTCCGAAAATCCGCACTCGTAACCAGCACTCTCTCCTCTCTAATTTGCCAGTTATCACTGCATCGTTAACAGTCTGCCAAATGCAAACAGTAATAATGCCAATTGAACTAGAATTGGAAATTAAAGAAGATTCATAGTGTCTCAAATTATCAAGGGCACTCAGTGAGACTGACGCCAAAAGTAGAGAAATTACTCTTAGAAACCACCACTCACAACGAGTGGGCGTGTACGGACCGCTCTTGTCGACCAGCTAAACTAGGTAGCAAGACATTGCTTTTCGTAAAAAGCCATGTGCGTTTTAAGGGATGAAACTGGCACATGGGACTATATCCACAACTATCCTGCGAGAGTAAACGCGCAGTCCACTACTGGTGGGTTAATGCTTGTCGCAAAACCAAACTATTTGCAAACAGGTGAAACGTTTAAGGAATCCGAGTTGGTCAGAATGCTAGAACATCAAGTCCAAAGAAAACCGATCTGTGGTAGGACTTTCTATATTGCTGATATTAGGTGAAACTTAGAATAGCGGAAAAGGGAACCAACAAACGAAGAAAAACGCGATTCAAATTGATAAAAAACGCCTATTTTCCGACCAACAGGCCCAATCTACCCTAAAGCAGTATTTTGATATAAGGCAATGCAATTTACAACCAAAACCTGTGCATAAGGAATATTTTCAATTCAACATACAGGGACTGGAAAAATTGTTCAAATGCATGCAATTCTTTGTACCACACAGAGTTGGAATAAATTTGTGTAACAGATGTATGCATAGGGAAGTCTACTATGAGCTCATGTAGAAAAAATGTGGACATTTCTTGTTATGGAACCGCTTGTAAAAGTGTCAATAGTCGCTGGTACTGCTCTATACTATTCATCAGGAGCAAGATATGGAGCAGCGGATGAAAACCCACGCGTTTCGTAACTTTTAGCGCCAAAAGTCTTGCCCTACGCGTGACCAGACGACTGACAAGAAATGCCACAGGGAATGGTGAGTGGGTCAACCAGGATAATAATAGGCATGAAAAGGGCATCGTAATGTAATGGTCAATGGAGCTGAACAATTTTGGACTTACTTGGAAGGTCTGTAGGTCTAGTAAGGGTAGAACGGATGGCCAATTCCTTTGGTAATTGAACTTGACGTGGCATGTAGTTTAGCTTGGCTGAGACGAGGGAGAAAATTTGAAGGCGTGGTCACATGGGAAGTAGTGTGATTGGGTTTCCTGTGTAGCACAATGTGTGTGGTATGATTTGGGTTTCCTGTGTGAAGTATGGGAAGTGGGGGGGGGGGGGGGGGTGGAGAAGACTGCCAAACATAGCAGTAGTAAAGTATATGTATATGTATCAGTTGAGTGCATATGTAGGGGGTATGGGCTAAGAGAACTATACATATACAATGGGTGAAAACATCCATGTATTATGCACACATGTCAGAAGTAAATATGCAAAACCTGGCAGGTATTCGTACCTATGCTGAGGGGAAGGAGTCTTTGTAATGAGGATAATGCAATTTAAGACTGAAGCATGTACACATGTGTTGGAGGTTGAAATGTAGGTTAAAACCAAATTGAGTGTGTGGAAATTGTCTTCTGTGTGATTTAGGACATATATGAGGGGGATTTGTAATAAGAGAATTGTAGTATCCGTATAGTGATAGACAAGTCTGCTGATAAAGTGTTAAAAATGCTATGTACGTGCAAAAAAAGGGGTAGCGGGTAAAGCAGCCGGAAGGTCCGTGAATGATTGTATAAAAAGTACGATAGGTAGCGTGTAGTGTGTTAGGGAAAAGGGTAATAGAAGCACCAAGAACATTCATATACAAGTCGTGTGTGGAAGACTTAGGGGGGAGGGGTGGGTGGGGATTAGGAAAATCCTTGAAAAATAACCAAAAGGACGAAACCCAAGGAAGTGATGAATGAAAACGTGGATCGGTAAAGATAAAATGGGTAATAAATGCGGTGGAGAGAAAATTAGGCAGCTAGGGGAGGTGGAGAGATAAGCGGATCGGTAACGGCGGCGTGGCATGAGCTCATGTGACGCGCGGTGCCATGGAGGAGCGGGAGATTCGAAAAAAATACATAGGGAAAAGGACTGTAGATCGCTCGTTCTGCCAGGTAGTGATCATCAGGGGTTAAGCTACAAGGCAGAGGTCGGAAAAGGGGACCAGCACGTTTCATAACTCTTAGCGCCAAGAGTCTTAACCCTACGTGCCACGAGTCGATCAGGGGCACCCCGTTGACCGATGTGAAAAGGTTAAAAAAGGAAAAAAAAAAAAAAAAAAAAAAAAAAAAGAAGGGATGAGTGTAAAATGGTTAGTGAACGGGATGGGTGGGGAATGAAATGTTGTGGCGATCGTTGTAGTGTAAACTGGTAAAAATACTTACTTGGCTTCTATAGTCGCTTGCTATTATCCAGTGCAGGCACATGGAAAGGGAAGGGAGCATGCGTGCACTCCGTTAACAGGACGGGGGGCGGGGGGGGATATTCTTTCGTCACCGAAGTGTTGTATGTTTGGGTGACCTGTGGTAAAGTTGTGGCTAGGGACCCCGGTGTGGATGGGCTGGAGTTCCTGTGTTATAGTGAATCTATCTGGTGTGTCGGGTGGGGGGAAGGGGAGGGGGGTGGGCAGGTGAGCTTGCGTGTATGGCTTATGGAGAGTTGAGTGCGTGGAGTCCCTGTGTAGTAGAAAAGAGATAAAAGAAAGTCTTTGTGTAGTAAATGAAAGGGAAATTACAATGGGGTGCGTGGAGTCCCAGTGTAGTGAAGAAAAGGGGGGGTGCGGGGTTCCTGTGCCCTGAAGTTAGAAAGAAATACTGGGGAGACTAGCCGATGGAAAAGATTCGAAAAGTGCATGGGTTGAAAACGAATAGGGAGAATCTACTGTGTAGTGTAGTGCAAGATAGGTCCGTTGGATGGGGGGGGGGGGGGGAAGTAGGTTTTTGGATGAAGTGTATGCACGGTTATAGTGAGTCAGGTTAGTGGAATCCCTGTGTAGTAAACGAAGAGGGGGAGCTGGGCCGGGACGTATGATAAACAAGCGAGTGCAAAATGTTAATGGCGTTGCAAACTTTCGTAGAAAATTGACAAGGAGGATGTGAAAAAGACTTTAATTATACAAAACAGCCTGTTGAAATATGCCTGAGTGGTTTTATTGCCCGTTGGGTATGTAAAACGGATCTTGAGGGCCGAAAGTGTTCAAGATTGGCGTAGCTTGTTGTCCATGTCCTCTATGTGTTTACAATGTTCACGTGGTTGTAGTGGTATCTGTTAGGAGTATACTTCCTATGGACAGAACACGGTTGGCCGGACATGCATTGTCGAAGGATTCATCAGTCTCTACTTAACTCTTGTTGGTTGGGCACAGGTAGGACGTTCGTGGCATAAATGTACAAGTTTAGAATGTAGGATATATTCTGTATATGGCATTGTATTAATTCTGTTCAATCCAAGGAAATGTGGGATTCCAATCAATGAATTTATGTCTATGTGTCCCCACACTGGTATAAATTCTATGTAAGTGTTTGTAGACTACTGGACTTGTGGAAGTTCATGTTGGGTAGTGCTCTCCGTGGATAACACATGGAGGAGAGACCAAAAGTGTGGATCTCTGGGTATATGTTTTTCAGATGTATATTTGTTCATGGTGGCTTGGCTGCTTTGTCAGGGTTTTTTGGCTGCTTTGGATGGCTTGCATGTAGAAGGGTCCATTTTGTGTTGTGTGGTGCATGTGTATGAGGTGATATGTTTCTCTGTTGCATGAAATGATGTGCTATTCATGGATGATTGTGTGGGGGAGGGGGTGATGAGGAGAATCGTGTGTGTACAAGTGTGTCTTTAATGTTACGGTGTCTCATGAAGGATACAATGGGTGGCTTGGGAAAAAAGGGGGACAAGGATTTGTCATGTGAGATGAGGAACCACAGGGAGCGTATGATTCGTGACAGGGGTAGAAACTGAGGGTGGAATGGGACAGTCAAGGGAATGATGGGTTGGGAGTTGTGATTGGTAGTGTCTGGGTCTGCCTGTGGGAAGAGTAGTTCATTTTGTGTGTGTTCTAATATGGTTTTAAAGGCAGATGTAATGAGGTGATTGGGGTAACCGCGAGCAAGGAGCACCACTCGCAGCCTCTCTAACTGGTGGCATAGGTCTTCATCACGGGTCGTGAGCCGTCTGTATCTTAGTACTTGGCTGCGAATGGTGCCCTTCTTGCAGGCATTGGGATGGTGGGATGAGTGGTGTAGGAGGAGTGTGCTGTCTGTTGGTTTGGTGTATAGGGTTGTGTAAAGTGTTAGTTCAGGTGTGAGGTGTACATTAGTGTCTAGGAAGTTAATGTTGGTTGTTGAAAAGGTGTATTGGAATTTGATGCTGTGGTGAAAATTGTTCATGTACTGGAGGAAGTGTTCTAGTGTTGTTTGCCCGTGTGGCCATATCATGAAAATGTCGTCAATGTATCTTTTCCACAGGAGGGGTAAGAGGGAGTTGGGGGGGTTTGTGAGTAGCTGGGTTTCCAGTTGGGCCATGAAAATGTTAGCGTAGGAGGGGGCCATACGTGTACCCATGGCTGTGCCGTGTTGTTGAAGGTAAAATTGGTGGTTAAATGAGAAAAAATTGTGTTTGAGAATGAAAGTTAGGAACTGATTGAAGACATGTAGGGGAGGGGTGGAGTGTTTTGGTAGGGTTGATAGGGCTTTAAGGGAGGCAGCGATTCCCTCTTCATGTGGTATGTTGGTGTATAGGGAGGTAACATCTATGGTGACAAGGATGGTGTTTTCAGGAAGTGGGGTAGGTAAAGTAAAAATTGTTTGCAGGAAATGGTTAGTGTCTCTTATGTAGGAGGTATTGAGGGGACTAGGGTTTTAAGGTAGTAGTCAACAAATATGGATAGTTTCTCTGTGGGGGAATCGCAGCCGGAGATGATGGGGCGACCAGGGATGTTAGGCTTGTGAATTTTGGGCAACATGTAGAAAAGAGGGATTCGCTAGGTGAGTGTGGTATTAGAAAATTGTAGGTGTTAGTGTCAATAATGTGGGCTGAATGTAGGAAGTGAAGGTAGGCAGTAATGTCTCAATCAGTTTCGGAATCGGGTTGTGGGGAACTGGTGTGTAGTATTTGGGATCTAATAATGTCTGTGTGCTTCTTTCAGGTATTGGTGTTCAGGCCAGAGTACTATGGAACCACCCTTGTCAGCTGGTTTAATGATAATGTGTTGAAGTTGTTGAAGTTGGTGTAGTGCTTGTTGGTGATTTGGGGAAAGGTTGGATCTGTGTGGGTGTTTGGGATAGGTGAGAAGGGGATTTAGGTGATCCCATAGTGTATTAATGAATATACGGAGGTTTGTGTTGTCAGGTATGGGTGGGTCCCAGGTGCTGGGGTTGCGGAAAGGGGATGGGGAATTGGATGAGTGACGGAAATGGTAACGAAGGTTTTGATGTAAGGCAATGCAATTTACAACCAAAGCATGTGCATAAGGAACATTTCAATTGGGTTTCCTGTGTGAGGTATGTGAAGTGGGGAGGGGGGGGGGGAAGGCAAAGACTGCCAAACATAGCAGTAGTAAAGTATATGTATATGTATCAGTTGAGTGCATATGTAGGGGGTATGGGCTAAGAGAACCATACATATACAATGGGTGAAAACATCCATGTATTATGCACACATGTCAGAAGTAAATATGCACAACCTGGCAGGTATTCGTACCTATGCTGAGGGGAAGGAGAGGGAGGGGTCTAGTGGAGTAGGGCTGTAGGGGAAGGGTAATGGTCATGAGAGGAAGGAGATGTAAAAGGGCAGCATAGGGATCAATTAAGATTCAAAACTTTCCCTGCAAATATAGCAACATTTTGATATAAGGCAATGCAATTTACAACCAAAACCTGTGCATAAGGAATATTTTCAATTCAACATACAGGGACTGGAAAAATTGTTCAAATGCATGCAATTCTTTGTACACACAGAGTTGGAATAAATTTGTGTAACAGATGTATGCATAGGGAAGTCTACTATGAGCTCATGTAGAAAAAATGTGGACATTTCTTGTTATGGAACCGCTTGTAAAAGTGTCAATAGTCGCTGGTACTGCTCTATACTATTCATCAGGAGCAAGATATGGAGCAGCGGATGAAAACCCACGCGTTTCGTAACTTTTAGCGCCAAAAGTCTTGCCCTACGCGTGACCAGACGACTGACAAGAAATGCCACAGGGAATGGTGAGTGGGTCAACCAGGATAATAATAGGCATGAAAAGGGCATCGTAATGTAATGGTCAATGGAGCTGAACAATTTTGGACTTACTTGGAAGGTCTGTAGGTCTAGTAAGGGTATAACGGATGGCCAATTCCTTTGGTAATTGAACTTGACGTGGCATGTAGTTTTAGCTTGGCTGAGACGAGGGAGAAAATTTGAAGGCGTGGTCACATGGGAAGTAGTGTGATTGGGTTTCCTGTGTAGCACAATGTGTGTGGTATGATTTGGGTTTCCTGTGTGAAGTATGGGAAGTGGGGGGGGGGGGGGGGGGGGGGGGGGGAGAAGACTGCCAAACATAGCAGTAGTAAAGTATATGTATATGTATCAGTTGAGTGCATATGTAGGGGTATGGGCTAAGAACTATACATATACAATGGGTGAAACATCCATGTATTATGCACACATGTCAGAAGTAAATATGCAAAACCTGGCAGTATTCGTACCTATGCTGAGGGGAAGGAGAGGGAGGGGTCTAGTGGAGTAAGGTTGTAGGGGAAGGGTAATGTCTGAGAGGAAGGAGATGTAAAAGGGCAGCATAGGGATCAATTAAGATTCAAAACTTTCCCTGCAAATATAGCAACATTTTGATATAAGGCAATGCAATTTACAACCAAAGCATGTGCATAAGGAACATTTTCAATTGGGTTTCCTGTGTGAGGTATGGAAGTGGGGGGGGGGGGGGGGGGGGGGGGGGGGGGGGAAGGCAAAGACTGCCAAACATAGCAGTAGTAAAGTATATGTATATGTATCAGTTGAGTGCATATGTAGGGGGTATGGGCTAAGAGAACTATACATATACAATGGGTGAAAACATCCATGTATTATGCACACGTCAGGAGTAAATATGCACAACCTGGCAGGTATTCGTACCTATGCTTATTACGCATTCCATTCCATAAACCAATCAAATTTAAGCTTGATTTTCATATTACCAGGGCCTTCGATTTTTCCGTTGGAAAGCTGAGAAGGACCTGGGAACGAGGATGTACGGGCGGTAGGTCCTTCAAACGTACTTTATGGGACAATATATTAAACGATATATGAAGGACTTACCTTTAGTACCGCAGGGGCTGCTGGGAGTTGAGATATTTCTTAGCATGCATTCCAGGTTGGAGAGCGTGAGTAGTCCAAAGAAAAGAATATTTGAGTTTCGGATTGAGTTCTGTTGGAGTACCTTTTTTCGATTTTGGTGCCTTGCACTCATATGAACAGGTCAGTAAATGATTTTAAGTATATTTGCTTATTTATTCTTGTACAGCAATCATATAATTTTCGGTCACAAAACCATACAATGCGATTTCTGATTTCTGATCATTAAATTAAACTTAATATTCGGCCGTTGCGCCCTTAGCAAACAAAAGTGAGTCTGCCAGTGTGTCCTAAATTTTTTATTTTGATCTCATTTGTATTGCTATGTGTTTTGGGCGATTTTAAATCGAAAACAGTTGTTTGCCAGCGGTTTTGTTTTTGGAATTTTCGAATATCCGTGGCCGGAATGTGAAGCGAACTTGTTGGGGGATTTAAGCTTATAATAATAACTTTATTAAAGTCTCTGTCTTCTAGCCGGCCGGGGACAGGTGCCCTACTAAAAATATTATTAAATATAGTTGATTTGAGAAGCTTATCATTTACATTGCTGTCTTACAGCTGATGATACGGCTCATCTGTTCGGGTCGAAGACATGTAATTTACATTTTAGGCGCCAAGTGCTGCCTCAATACAACTCCTGATCACTGGGGCTAGTTGAAGACGGAAACAGTAAATGTTTTATGACCTGTCGCTTATGTTTTTCACTTAATTGCTCATTTTCTTATTTTCTCGGCAATTCGAAAGTGTAAAAGGTTGTTTTCAAGCTACATTTCACCTTTTGTTATAATACCGTGATCTCCAAGTTTGACTTGGTCGGCGTCGTCGATAGTTTAAATATGGTTGTACTTATTTGAAGCCAAAAGCGAGGCTTAATGTGCTGTTTTATGAGATTATTCAGTTTACGGTGAACTCATTTGGTGTCATTCTATGTTTTTTTCAAAATTTATTTAAGATTTAATATCGAGAGAACGTCCATTTCTCCCCGTGGATCAATACAAAAACATTGGACTTGGACTAGAGGACTCGGACTTGGGACTCGGACTTGCTCACTCGGGCTTGGGGACTCGGACTTTGAGACGTGGAAATAGGGACGTGGCAGTAAGGCATAAGCAAAACATGGACTTGATTTCTTTTTGTATATAAACCATTTTCATTCTTATCAGAATTTTCATTTTTGGAAAGAATACTGTAAAAACCCACAACTATGAACCCACAATTTTGGGAAGAAGCCTAAAGAGGTTCTTATATAAATGGTAGTTTACACAATTTTAGGCTACATAGGTTCTTAAAATAAGTTCTTAATTCTGGAGAAAGGCAAATAAAACTTAGCTGCAAAACAAGATGGTTGGCCTATTTTCTATTTCTACCCCTGCCCCCACCCTCCCCCAAAAGCAAATTTGAATGCATACATTCACATTGCAGCTGCAATGTACTAATATAATAATTTTAGAAAATGAGAATTTGTTTTCAATTTCTCCACAAGTTATATTGAGGGGTCAAAATATGCA
>JALIZF010000723.1:0-62223 GCA_029948255.1 Telmatactis stephensoni
TTGACTCAAGGTTGACATTGATATTGATTTTACTCTGTACCAGAATTTACATTGTAATACATTTGTAAGTGTATATGAATAAATAGTTAATAAATATAATATATATGATATATATGTAATGTATCAATTTTAGTTTAAATATAAATGATGAATTCAAATTTAATGGTACAAGCTATCTATAATAACCATAAAAAAGCGCTATACAAGTAATATATATTATTATTGCAATAAAGTCATCGTACTATATATTCTGTTGTAGAAATAAGGCGTGGGAAAATCCAGAATGAATGAATCTCTAAAGTAGTATAATTCTAGTTTTGACATGTTCCTATTGTATATTATATTGTGTATTGTTTATATGTTTATCTATATGTATACTATATATGTATACGTATTGGATTCAAGTAACCGATTGTAAGTTACCTTGCATAAGAGAGATTTACAATTGTAAACAAAAAGAAAATAAAGTTTCCATTATAGAGTTAATCGAGATAGATAGCTTATATGTTGTTTAGAATCTATTATTTAAATTTGGTATCGATTGTGTAATTTTATGAAGCTCAAATCTCCCGAAATTCCACTCGTTCAATTTTTCGACGCACTGGAGTAGGGTAAGACGAAAATTGAACTGCATCCGGTTACTAAAAATAGCACAGATGGGAATCATCACGGCGCGCGCCCCATTAACAAGTTTCCTCTCTTATTTATGCTGTCTTGGTTCCTTTCGAAATCACTGATATGACATTAAGACTGCTTCTTGAGTTGAAAGTGGCTCGCTCTTACAGACCGGCCGAAAACAGCTTTTATAACGGACTCTTGCTATTATAATCACTTGGCAAGACTCATTTGTTGCCGTAATAGCAAGAGTCCGTAACAGCGGGAGCTTTAGCTTTTTTCCTCGGGTAAGCCTCGCATCTGTTTTGTGAGACTTGGATATGGAAACCGGGCGATTTACAAATATGAATTATTCGACAAATTAAAAACTCATATCACGCAACGCCTTGCCTAAACATGGACACGTCAACATCCAAGATGTGGCTACCGTTTCTCTTGTCCTTCGCATCAATTCTCGTTTGTTCAGTCTTTGTGTATCATTTCATTCATAATCGAGTGAATAACACGGTTTTCTGCACCAGCAGTGGAAGATTATCAAGACGAATTAGTTTCTTTGAAAAGTTCTTCTTAGCTGTTGCTGAAGTACAGAATAGGGGAAGTATTACATCTGTTTTACTACTGGAATCCATTGTTAAACTCAGCAAAGAAAACCTCCACAATGCTCTGCTTATGGTTTTGAGAAGGTTCCCAAATTTGAGGATGCGTGTCACAGAGAAACGCCAAGAGCTGTACTTGGAAGAAATGGAGGACCACCAACGACTAGACTTTAGAGCCGTCGATGATATAGACGCCGACAATTGGATAGAAGTTCTCGAGAAACAAACGAATGGAACTGTGTTTGATACTCGGAAAGGACCTTTGTGGCGAGCGCTTTTACTGAAAGAAACTTGCTACAAAAGTAGCTCGCAACGTTTATACAGAAATGCAATTGTCTTTACGTTTCATCATGTCATTAGTGATGCTCTTTCCATCTTTGAACTCAAAAAGAAACTTTTGGAATTTCTAGATTTCATTTACTACGAACGAGATTTTGAAGTTGAAAGTTTGCCGTTCAGACCTCCAATCGAAATCTTGATGGGACATCAAATCAAACCAAAGATTTGGGAGAACCTAATCTCTGTTGTCAAGTCATTCGTACATCGCCAATGTAGTTCTCTTTCCTTTAATCCGCCAAAGTCAAAAAACTTGTATTTATCAGCGTTTTCTCCTTCTGATCGTCCATTAACGAGAATGACCTGTGTGATCCCACGAAGCTTTAGTATACAAGAAACATCAGCAATAGTGAAATGTAGTAAAGCAAACAAGTGCACAGTTCACGGAGCAATCACTGCTGCAACTCATTTAGCAATGGCCCGTTTGCTCTTACAGAATACACAGGATTTCAAGCCACCTCTTTTACTAGACTCAACATACACAGTTAATATACGACACGAATGCAAGCCAAAAATTGAAAGCGACGAATTTTGTTTATCTGCAACCGCTACTTCTTTACAAATGTTAGTTCCATGTGTAGACACCGAAAAAGAGCGGTTCTGGGATTTCGCCCGCGCCTGTACTCACGAAGTTCACGAGAATATCAGGAAAGGAAACCATCTGGATTTTCCCAAGCTGTTCCAGCATGTTGATATTAAATCAATGCGTGCTATGTTCAGTGGTGAGATAGACCATGCACTCAGACAGGAACTGTTTGACATTACTAACCTAGGTTCCATTCAAATAAATCAAAATGAAGATTCGCCATATAAGTTTGCAGGAGCTTATATGGGGTCGAAGTGCGATAATATTGGATACATCTTTGGACATGTCATGTTTACGATCAACGGCAATCTGTATTGGAATATAAATTACTTTCCACATCTCACTTCAAAGAAGCAAGCTGAGGAATTTTTTGATTTGTCTCAGGAAATTTTATTGAAAGCCTGTGGACAAATCCTATGATCAAAACAGTCAAGGTTATAACACTAAAAATGCTTAACTAGTAGAGTTACTCAAAAATACAAATTATAAGGTTAAGAAATACATAATTACTGGAAATAAGTAGCGTAACATTTTCCTGCATGATGCTCATCGTTCACATACAGTTTTCCTTCAAATTTTCTTTTTAAATAGAAAAACTACTAACGATAAAAAATTTGTTCGTTTAAATAAATGTCTATTAGTTGAGGGTCTGATCACCATATTAGTTAACAACTAAATTTTCCATTAGTTATCAGTTATCAGTTAAATATTTGGACCTTTAATTTTACATTTATCAGTTAAACTCGTGTTAATAATTAAAAGAAACTAATTTCTTAAGATTATATATGTAATTGTATAACAACTCAGAAACCAAAAATAGGTGAGAACTGTATAATTCACCTTATAAATTCTCTGGAACTGTCCAATTTGGAATTGAATTTTGATAGTTTTCAATCGGGTTTTTCTTAAGAAAACGGGTATCCAATTTCTCAATAATTGGATAGTTCTGCTTCAGCCAATCAAAATGCAAGTAAAACAATAGAAGTAAGAATCCAGCCAATCAGCGCACAGCATTCATTCACATCTGATAACCAAAGCAACTGAGTAGTTTTGTGGAGAATGTTTTGGACTGCAAATTTGCTTTTTTCACCTACGTACTTCAAGTTTCCTGGTTTAAAGTGTTAGTTAATGAGGCGAGAAAAATATTTATGATATTTTTGTGTAGTTTTTCTGTAAAAATGACCGATTTTGAGAGGGTTTTGGAATTTTGGAATTTTTGGCTTTGGCGAGTGTCGGGCTTGCTGTTTGTGTGAAATCACAGGTAGCCCAAGCTTATATAATTTATAAGAGAATGTATGGAGAAAATGAATTTTTACTAAATAAAAATATCAAAAATGACAAATCAGTCATGAAACTGAGTCTGAATGTTTGAATAAACTTCCTCTTTCACCCTATGTTATTGGTTTTCCGATTTAGCCGTTTTTTAATTTTTCCCCTTTAGTAATATAATAACTCTTTTGTTATAATTATATTAGTTATTATTAGGGTCCCAGAGATCTGTTGTTTGTATAATCAGATGGTAGTCGACAACAAAACAACAACAACAACAACAACAGAACACAAAACAACAGAACAAAAAAAAAACAACAGAACAAAAAACAAAACAAAACAAATCAAAATAAGACAAAACAAAACAAATAAACAAACAAACAAAACAAACGCTGAGCACATTGAGAAGCATTGTTCGATAAGGCGGTATAACTTCAGCTTAAATTTTGTCATTCCCATAGCCGTAGTTCCTGTTCTCGGAGGCCTAAAAGCTATTCTCTTTCACCATACTCCACATTATGCCCTTACTATGCGTACTTCCTTTGCGCATGCGCATTTAGCCACGTTTCAAAGATGTATTGTTATGCAAATTAACAACACTATAAAACCCGGTGACAAGCCAGGCCAGGCCTCTTCTTCTTTCGTGCTGGCGCACAGGTAAGCCACGTTTCGTCTTCACGTTCGTTTTGAGTGAAGATCTATTTTGACTTTTTTTTAAAGAAAAATACTGAACACTTTTCTATTTGTGTTTTATATATCTTGAACAGCGTCGCTGTTTACATCATGGATTAGATGGCCTCATCTTGTTAGTTCTTGTTGTGCAGAACACTGAGCTGAAAGACACGTTGCTGTCCAGAATGAATCACTCAGAGTCGAAAGAAATCACCACAAGTCTTCTCTCTACCAAGTTTCAGCGTCCTATTTAAAGTTCCTTTTGAAGCCGCTGGTATTAGACATCTTGTCCATCGATATCAGTGAACTGGACTGTTTGCTCGTGAAATGCACGTTAGCAAACACGAAATTGTACTTACGAGAGGCTGACTCAGCCACACGCTACGTATATACGAGCGTTTCTCGTGTTGACGAGGGTTTCTATCCCGTCAATAATGCTAGCTAATGCGCTAGCGCTGTGCAAACTCGTAATTGGACTCACGAGCGGCTGACTCAGCCATATGTTACGAGCGTTTCTCGTGTTGACGAGGGTTTCGATCCCGTCAATAATGCTAGCTAAATGCTAACGCTGTGCAGGCGTGAGGTTATGTCCCGCCATCAATTGCCGTGAAGGTGAGCTGTTCGAGCCTACCAAGTAGTTCAATCGATGAATTTTGGATTGTACGTGTGCAACTAGACCGCCCAAGTATATAACGCCGAGCTGAACAGCATGAATTGTCTGCCAAGCCTACGAAATCTTTTTGTGTAGAAAAGTAATCTACGCACTGATTTATAAAGCTAGTTTTCTAGAAATCCTGGCAGTAATTGCTAACCAAATTGTTGAACGACTCGTTCAAGACAATCATGAAGCATTGATACTGAAATAATTCGTCAGTGGTTGATATTGAAAAGCACGCTCGTATTCCGAGACTGCATTAAGTTGGCGTAGTTGACACCTTTGTTTCCTTGAACTCTTTTCATTTCAAGGATTGGCAAAGCGTTAACTGCCGTTCATTTACATCCTCTATCTTAAAATTGTTTACAGAAAATCGCTTGTTACCACGCGATTAGGGATTTATGCATCTATAGCCGCCCTAATTTTGAGTGAAATTACCGCTCTTCAACCGACTCGGTTCGAGTAATAAGGACATGTTATCTGCAACTAATGCAATTTGAATAACTCCATGGCCATTTTCAGCTACATGTTTAGTATTTGGGAGTACAAACAATAACGCTATGGCGTTTCTCAGGTGAAATCTTCATGTGTATTCATAGCTGTCGCCTGATAGAATACTTCTGCTGAGACAAATTAACCAATGCAATCATCTCATCAGATTTTACCTGGCTGAAATCCCATTTATGCTAATAGGCCACTATTTACCTCATCCCCGATGGAATTAGTGAATATTGATGTCATCAAATTCATGACTAGTAATAAAAGGGTAATTAAGGTCGCACTGTCTCGGAACATGCCATCCAATTGGTTTATTACCCTAGAATCTAAACAAAAGAAATAAAACAACTGTCAATTATAACAATAGATTCTTTTGTTGCATCGAACCAATGAGGACCAAGTGAAGCCCTACTGGAATAAAAGAGCGCCAGTGAGCGTTAACAATTGTCATGTTTAATTTCAAGCAGAAATCCCAAACCCATTGTTAAAATGTTTGTACATTAGCATTATAATGTCAGTGTTTGTAAACACTGTGTTAATTCTACCCATACGAGGTACTATCTGGTAAAAAGGGCGCTGTCCCAAGATATCTCTCAGTGACATTCTTGTAAGTTTTAGAAGACGCTTCTTTTCGAACATTCTTTAAACAACGACTCAATTGAGACGATGACAGCAGAGATATTTCATCTGAGAGTTAAGGAATGAGACACTGAATGCCTTCAAGAATTTATTTAAGTGTTTTTTCTCATGGATCCAAATCACTTAACCCTTATCATCACTAGCTTGATCTTACCCGTGCGGATTTTGTTAGCTGAATTTCATGCCAGCTTTCCAGAGAATTGTCTCTGTTTGAAAGCTCATGGGGGCATACAGTTTGCCCGCCAATCCATCGCAGATAATGAGATTTGTATACTTTTAACAGCTGATTGATAACAATCTACTCGACGGTAAACTTGTGGAAATCAATGTTGCTTTCCTGGTCGTCCTATCGTTTACAGATTTGGCGATTTCTTAACCCGAGAACATCTAGTATTTAGGGATCGCAACTTTTTCACGTGCTTTGCTGACGGAATGCTTACTTAATGAACAAACTTCGATTCAACTCCAAACACCTCTAGGTGCCCGAACAAAGAAATCTTTGTCTGAGGTGTTTATTCACTTGATCATCACGTTTCCACGAATTACGATATGTTTCCAAATCTAAAGGAGAAAATAATGACAATTACGTACTAACTACGTTCTACATGATCATGAGATGGTGCATCACCCGTTTCTGCTTCATCACCAGTCCTTTCGAAGCTTAAACAGCCCTTTTTAAAAGAAAAGCCTTTAGGAATCGCATGCATGAGCATATGCATGAGACAACGATCTTAATGATACAGGCTCTCTGGCGATTTGTGACTAGGTGATTTGTGACCAAGATGATTGCAGCCATAACTGAAGGTCGAGTGTGGTAGAACCCAGCCAACGTCGTTCCCAGTCCCTGGTAACGAGGTTGAGAAGCCAGCTTCCACATATTTCCGATATTTGTATTAGAAGATCCTCCAGCCTTATATGTAGCTGGAGTCTATTTCAAGTCGCACTGTTTCACGGTTAGCACGTGTTCAATGCTAGACGGGTTCTTTCATGATTAGTCCTACAGCTTGAACGTGGCAGTATAGTATTGCCATGGAACTATTTCATTGCGACTTGACTACGTTGCACAAGTGAACGCCGGGTAATTCCCAGTGTATTTTCTGTCTTGATCCATAGATGTAAAGGTTGCCGTGCATGGTCACCTGTGAGCTCGATTGTTCTTCACGACTCATTTTGTAAACCATACGGCGAAAAGAACTGTTCTTACGGATCCATGAAGTTAAGATGCCAATGAACCATTATGTATTATAATGCATTGAGCCCATAGCCTCGCTTGAATGATTCTTCAAACTAAAGATGATCTCATTGCGGGCTCATCTGTAATAACATCTGTTGTTTTCCGATTGGCTGGCCAGCTGACTGCTGCTCAATTGTACATAATTGTATAACCGAGTTGCTATTAAAACGTCCCCTGCCAGTTTTGATCTATAACCCAGCTGATTGTTTCTAGACATAGGTGTCATTTTGCACCTCCGTGTGTATTCTTCATTGTGCTTGTTTATTAGCTAAGCAAGTAATGAGAGCATTAATCTGTTTGATCTTTCCGCCCTGAAATTGCGCTCCAGAAATCAATAACGTCTTGGTATTGCTTTGGAATGCATAATTGATTCTAATAATAAATTAAATCATGAATTGTGCAGGTGTTAATTCCTCACTATTGAGTTGAAAACGACTTGGAAATCCAATGTTCTACCCAATGCAGATCCATGTGTACGTTAAATGTCTTGACAGTAGCACATCTAAAAATGCGTTTTTCCCGAAATGCCCTATCATAAAGTGATCGTGTAGCCGAATATTCGAAAAGGGCATTCATCGTGCTCGTCAGAAGGCGAGCTGAGTTACTCGAATCAGACAGCATGGCACCACGAGCCACGTCAAGACACTTTGTCTATTTATGTTCAGTACATATTTAAGTTTCGATTTTTCGATCATGTCCCCAATTAGTGTGAACACGCTAAAGAAACATGACACGTCAATAAAGTTATGCGATGTTATGTTATCGTCTAATGCAAAGAATCATGTTTTAAGAACAGACCATTTTTCCAATGTTCTCTTGCTCAACGGCAACCTCGCGACTACGACTGCACGTAATCTACTCTTTTAGAATTTTTTCTACTAGCCCGTAAAAACAAACCAACAAAAAACCAAACCAAAACTAGAAACGGTGCACGAATAAGCCAAGCAAGGGTGAATGAATCAAGCAATCCTTTGGTTTTCCACGGGGTTTTGCTCCAAGTGGAGTTTGTTCTAATAACACTGATTTTGATGTGAAAATTAAGAGTGCCTGTCCCAATCGTAGGCCAGCGTTAACCTCGTTGCGCTGTGTCAGTTTAATTGGTAACTGTGAAAAGCTGTGTATTTGGCATCATGCTTCGAACACGCAATGGTTAATGTCATAATGTGGAGTATGGTGAAAGAGAATTTAAAATTAGACAAAAGGTATACTTACCTTGCAGGATAATTATAATTCTCTGAGACATACGGAACATTATGACATATCCTCCCGCCCTAGTTCTCTAATTTGATTTTACAATATATATATTTTTTCGTCACCCTCCATATATATATTTCTTTATGATGCCATAATTTTCGCTGCTATATCCCTGCATGCACATGAGAAAGAAGAGGCCGGCTTCACTGTGTTACTCGGTTTTATTAGACTGTATTTGCATAACAATAGTCGCTTTAAAGAGTGGGCTTCTGCGTCTGCGCAATGAGATACGCAATGGTTATGTCATAATGTTCCGTATGGTTCAAAGAATTACAATTATCCTGCAAGGTAAGTGTACCTTTTGTCTAATTTTAAATTTTAAATGTTTCTTGAGTTCAGCAAACTGTGTTAACTCTTCATCAACTCTGCTTCTGTGTCTCTCAAAGGCAATAGCCTAATTTTTTCGATAAAAACTTACAATTACTTTGACTATCAGTCATCATGAACTAACTTCTGCCCTCGACGGGTCACGTTGGCCTTGCAAGAGTGGCAAATGAGCACCTCAGATTTCATTTTCATCAATATTTATATAACCACAATGATTTTCGGTGCCTGTTACTAATCCCCTCCCTTGGGGTCACAATGCTGCAGGAAATGACCAGGAAATGGAAGCGGAATAAGCTAAAAGGTAGTTCTAAAGCAGCATTTAAATGACGCTGTTTTTCTTCAGAAATGCAAATCATAGTTAACAGTTACTTGTTCATTAGTATCAGTTAACAGTTTTGAAAAACAAAAATTCTCAGTTAGCAGTTAATTTAAAAGCCGTTTATCAGTTAACAGTTAACCCCATTCAGATCTCACTAGATCCTCTTAGTTGTTCAAGTTTTTCTATCTGTCCAATCAAATGTCTAATCTTTCCTTCGCATCTGTGAATTCTGTTCCAAGGGTATGCCAGGTCGTTCCCCATGAATACATAAATAAATAAATAGATAACTGTTTATTTAAGTGTCCAAGTCTTCTAGCGCTTGTGCACTAATTTGGGGACAATCTCACACATACTACATGAATACATAAATAAATAAATAGATAACTGTTTATTTAAGTGTCCAAGTCTTCTAGCGCTTGTGCACTAATTTGGGGACAATCTCACACATACTACAGCTACATTTAGTATTTTGCAAATATAATCACTCGACTCACATGTTGATTTTTGCTGAGGGAGGAAAAACCGGAGAATCCAGAGAAAAAAACCCTCGTGGCATGGTAGAGAACAACACATCAAACAAACTCAATTCACATATGATCCAGGCCGGCGCTCGAGCTGGGACTCGAACCCGGACCACAGCGGTGAAAGACCAGCGCTCTAACCGCTCGGCCAACCATGCCGGCCAATCATGCCACTCCATTCCGTTGATTTACGGTTGTATTTGTTTTCCGAAGTTCACTAAGCTGAATTTCGATTGATTTCTGTTTTTCGTCAGCGATGTCTCAATGCATATGCTTTAAAAGTCCTCTTTCCTTTGCATTGAATTCTTATAAGTAATAAAATGACTTCTTCGGGATATTAGTGATTAAATGTCCCCGAAGCCGAGGGAGGTTGCAAGCACCAACTTCCCACGGAATTACACATGCTCCCTGACTATTTAGTGGAAGTCCCGAGGCCGTAGGCCGAGGGACTTTTACTAAACCTCCCGAGGCTGAGGGGACATTTAATCACTAATATCCCGAAGAAGTCATGGTATTACTTTGTAATACCATGATCACCGAGGAAATAAACGAAAATATACTTCACTGTTTGTTCATCCAAAACTTGAACATATTATACAATTCTTTTACCAATTGTGCGTAACCCTGTTCTCTGCAGGGGACTTTTGAAAATAGATTTCTTTGTTATATACTTACAATGAACAAGTATTTATAGATTGTTAATCAATTCGAAAGCTAAATTGTTTTTCATAATGCTTTCTTTGCTTCGTTATGCACATGCGCAAAGTAGAATGAATAGATCCCACACGCGTAAGAGTGTGCAGTGATAAGATGTATCGGTGCGTTACGATATTACAGAGTTTCGGAACAGCCTGCACTTTTGTTCCGATTGTCCCGATGATTGTCATATGAGGGACTGTACCTGTAATGGTTTGTATCCCTTGGATAACTGAAAGTGTTTTCATACAAAATCAGTTCGCTTTTTGAAAATTCGTATCTCCTTGCGTTTTCAACTTATATCCTTCAAACTTCACAGTTTTAATGATTTTGATATGCTCTTTCCAGCTATGGTAATTGTTTTTAAGTTTGGGAACTTTTGGAATGACTGTAGCAATTCACAAAATACGTCATTTACACGATAAGATTGCAGAATACGTCTTGGTAACAGTCATATTCGGATTCAGCATGAAAAATTAGTTTAGAATAGTTATGTTACCAGCCTCTACCCCAAAATGCCTTCTGCACTTTTTGCGATCGACTTTTCCAGTTTTGCGCCTTGTCTAATTACAATTTGAAAACAATCACCATGCATTGATAATGCTTTATGTATAAAAAGAACGAAAACACCCTATATATACATAGTTACTATATACACAGTCATGCCTGCAAGGAATATACGTCGACCTCCATTCCCGAACTTTGTACTGCAAACTTTTCTGGTCATAAATGCATTAAAAAAAAAATGGTTCGCTTCTTCACATTTACCTCCGCCTTTTCCAGCATGGCTGATTCACTTCATACATTCCTACTTGTCATTGTCACAAAGCTTAATGCAGAGCCTTTTCCCTTGGTTTCGACCGACAAGGAATCATGGTCGAGATTACTACACAGTTATTAAAGAAGATCCACGTAAACTTTGGTATAACACTGGAGAGACGATAGATAGATAGATGAACTTTATTTTAGTGTCATGGTATTTAGCTTACTAGCTAATTGGCCGGGACACTATAAAATAACAATTAACAAAAAGATAAAACTTTCAAATACAAACTTTCAAATATAAATATGTATATATAAAATCTACGTTTAAAATATATGTATAATATCTTAGCCTATAACAAAAGAAGATAAAAAAACCTATATCACGATTGAATCTTTTGAGGATATTGTTGGTTTTATTTTACTTATAACTATCTGCTGGTCCTGGTTTCTTGATTTGGCAAATAAACAAGACATTTTTTTTCAATTTCGAGCCGAGCTTAAAAGTTATTGTTTGATAAAGTAAAAATTGAAAGCCTGCGCCCGCACGCGACTGGTTTTCCACAATACATTAACAATAGCCCCTCTATTTGTGTCCCAAGTTCTCTTGTGCCGCTAAAACAAAAATCTCTAATAGCAAGAGTCCATAATAGCGGGAGCTTTAGCTTTTGTCCTCGGATAAGCCCCGCATCTTTACAAATATGAATTATAAAAGACTCATATCATGCAACGCCTTGCATAAACATAGACACATCAACAATCGCAGAAGAGTTAGCTGCGTCCAATCGTCCAAGATGTGGCTACCCTTTCCCTTGTCATTTGCAACAATTCTCGTTTGTTCAGTCTTAGTGTATCATTTCATTCATAATCGAGTGAATAACACAGTTTTCTGCACCAGCAGTGGAAGATTATCAAGACGAATTGGTTTCTTTGAAAAGTTCTTCTTAGCTGTCGCTGAAGTACAGAATAGGGGAAGTATTACATCTGTTTTACTACTGGAATCCATTGTTAAACTCAGCAAAGAAAACCTCCACAATGCTCTGCTTATGGTTTTGAGAAGGTTCCCAAATTTGAGGATGCGTGTCACAGGGAAACGCCAAGAGCTGTACTTGGAAGAAATGGAGGACCGCCAACGACTAGACTTTAGAGCCGTCGATGATATAGACGCCGACAATTGGATAGAAGTTCTCGAGAAACAAACGAATGGAACTGTGTTTGATACTCGGAAAGGACCTTTGTGGCGAGCGCTTTTACTGAAAGAAACTTGCTACAAAAGTGGCTCGCATCGTTTATACAGAAATGCAATTGTCTTTACGTTTCATCATGTCATTAGTGATGGTCTGTCCATCTTTCAACTCAAAAAGAAACTTTTGGAATTTCTAGATTTCATTTACTACGAACGAGATTTTGAAGTTGAAAGTTTGCCGTTCAGACCTCCAATCGAAATCTTGATGGGACATCAAATCAAACCAAAGATTTGGGAGAACCTAATTATCTCTGTTGTCAAGTCATTCGTACATCGCCAATGTAGTTCTCTTTCCTTTAATCCGCCAAAGCCAAAAAACTTGTATTTATCAGCGTTTTCTCCTTCTGATGCAGATCGTCTATTAACGAGAATGACCTGTGTGATTCCACGAAGCTTTAGTATACAAGAAACATCAGCAATAGTGAAATGTAGTAAAGCAAACAAGTGCACAGTTCACGGAGCAATCACTGCTGCAACTCATTTAGCAATGGCCCGTTTGCTCTTACAGAATACACAGGATTTCAAGCCACCTCTTTTACTAGACTCAACATACACAGTTAATATACGACATGAATGGAAGCCAAAAATTGAAAGCAACGAATTTTGTTTATCTGCAACCGCTGCTTCTTTACAAATGTTAGTTCCATGTGTAGACACCGAAAAAGAGCGGTTCTGGGATTTCGCTCGCGCCTGTACTCACGAAGTTCACGAGAATATCAGGAAAGGAAACCATCTGGATTTTCCCAAGATGTTTCAGCATGTTGATATTAAATCAATGCGTGCTATGTTCAGTGGTGAGATAGACCATACACTCAGACAGGAACTGTTTAACATTACTAACCTAGGTTCCATTCAAATAAATCAAAATGAAGATTCGCCATATAAGTTTGCAGGAGCTTATATGGGGTCGAAGTGCGATAATATTGGATACGTCTTTGGACATGTCATGTTTACGATCAACGGCAATCTGTATTGGAATATAAATTACTTTCCACATCTCACTTCAAAGAAGCAAGCTGAGGAATTTTTTGATTTGTCTCAGGAAATTTTATTGAAAGCCTGTGGACAAATCCTATGATCAAAACAGTCAAGGTTATAACACTAAAAATGCTTAACTAGTAGAGTTACTCAAAAATACAAATTATAAGGTTAAGAAATACATAATTACTGGAAATAAGTAGCGTAACATTTTCCTGCATGATGCTCATCGTTCACATACAGTTTTCCTTCAAATTTTCTTTTTAAATAGAAAAACTACTAACGATAAAAAATTTGTTCGTTTAAATAAATGTCTATTAGTTGAGGGTCTGATCACCATATTAGTTAACAACTAAAGAAAATGTCCCGGCAGATTTTTTTTTCAAAATTTTGATTGGAAATATATATATATTTTTTTGCTTTTTTCATCACTTTTCTAATGGTTCGTCCCTTAGTATTAAAGAGAAAATGTTCACAAAAAGTTAATCATCCAAGAAAATGTATTTCTTGGACCTTACAGTGTATATTTATATTTTCAGTAAAATGTTTTTTGTTTTTTTTTTTTGCATTCAAAACTCAATCATGAATCATGTTCTTCGTTGTGTACAAGTTTTTTTGCTTCCATATTTGCAAAGAAGCAAGATGAATCGTACCGAAAATATCAATGGCCAGTTATATAATTAATGATTAATAGGACTTCACGCCTGTCCAATTTGAAAACAATTGAACTAAAAAAAATCCTCTGACTGTCAAATTGAAGTCGGCCTACGGCCTCGTTCAATTTTGGCAGTCCTCGGATTTTTTTCGTTCAATTATTTTCCAATTGGACAGCGTGGAGTCCTATTACATACTGTATACTAAATAGAATAGATATTAAGGCAAACATACCAATTTTGAGTATGTGCAGTGTTCTTTTTGTATTGTACAAACTATACTTCTTATGGCTGTTCTTGTACAAGCCGAACAAGAATACTTAGGTTCGATTTCGTTAAGAGCAGCGTCGAAATTCGACTTAGTTCGACATAATATTCAATAATTAATTTAGTATCCGAGCAACAGGTTATCACTATCACATTTTGACCTACAGTAGGCTTTTCGCAATTGTGCTGGCATAATTTTTGGCATAACTTGGATAAAAGAGCATCATAATTTTTGCCGATCGGCTTTTCGTGATTGTGCTGGCAGAATTTTGGGCAGAATTTGGATAAAGAGCATAATTTTTGCCGATTTCATCAAATGAACAGTGCTAGCATAATTTAGGATGAATAAGTCCCTCAGGAATATTTTGGTGCGTATTTTTCTGCGGAGGAGTTTTTTACCAAGTATACATGTACAGTAGATTCTAGGTCCAGCGCTCTCCTAAATCAAGCTTTGTTTTTTCATAGTTGATATTTCGTAGTTAATAGAAATTTTCGGACATTTGAGCTACCTAGTCTGTGAATCCACGAGTTACCTACGCCATTGGCAGTTTGATTGGTCAGACCAACATTCGTAATGAATCATGATCAGTTTGATAGAATCCTGCAGGGTCCCAGAGATCTGTTGTTTGTATAATCAGATGGTAGTCGACAAAAAAAAACAACAACAACAATAACAAAAACAAAGTCCTCTTTCCTTTGCATTGAATTCTTATAAGTAATACAATGACCCTGAGGGATATTAGTGATTAAATGTCCCCGAAGCCGAGGGATCAATTTTAGTTTAAATATAAATGATAAATTCAGATTTATTGGTACAAGCTATCTATAATAACCATAGAGTTAATCGAGATAGATAGCTTATATGTTGTTTAGAATTTATGTAATTGGGTCAAAGAAGTTATACTAGAGAAAGAAAGAAAATAGAAAATAGTAAATAGAATTAAGTCAAATATCGATATAGTTAATGATAATAAAATATTATTAAGCTAATACAAATATCACGCAATTGCTAGTATTAATTACTAGAAAAAAAGATTGAAAGGTTGAAACCTGAAATGAAACTTGAAATTTTATATAAAAGCAACACACTTACTCTTATGATAAGAGTAATTGACTCCTCTGTCAATAGTGTTCCAAGTTTTAGCCCAGAGTATTCAATGTTAAATTTACCATAATTTGTTCTTGCTTTAGGTAAAGAATACGAAGATTTAGAAGCCAATCGAGTATTTTTGTAAGATTAGCAGCGGATTTAGTGTAGACTGTAAGTATGGCCCCATGCTACAATACCATAGACTAAATATGGATAAACTAAGGAGTAATAGAGATTCATAAGAATATTCAAATGTACTAGGTGACGTGCCTTGCAAATTACCCCTATACTTCGTTTAACATGAGGTTTCCAATTGAGATTACTATCTATCATTGTACCTAATTAAGTATTTAATTTGATATTCACATGTTTAAAAGGTACATTAGTGATCTTAATTTGAGGATGATAAGTCAATTTCCTTAGAGCAGGATGGAAAATTACGAAGTTGGATTTATCTATGTCAAGACAAAGTTTATTAGTGCAAAGTCAAGAATACACGAGCAATAACTGGCCATTTATTATAGACACAAGAGATTCCATGTTCTTATTTGCATAAAAATGATTTGAGTCAGCGGCAAAAAGATGAAATTCAAATACATTAGAAGTACTAGAGGATTTATAAAAGTCGTTTATGTATATTAGAAAGAGTAGGGGAACAAGGACGGAGCCCTGGGGAACTCCACAGGACAGTGGAAGAATGTCCGATTTCATACAACCAATTGATACAAATTGTCTTCTATTCTTAAGATAAGATTCGAACCAAGATTTAGCAAGACCGCGGATTCCATGATGGTCGAGTTTTTGAATCAATAAATTGTGATTAACCGTATCAAACGCTTTACTTAGATCAAGAAATATGCCACAGGAATAGACAATAAGGAAATGGGACGGTAATTGTTGCTATTGATATGAGATCCTTTTTTAAATATGAAGGTTACCGATCCTAGCTTAAGGCTGTCAGGGAAACTCCCATTTGCAAGAGATACATTAAAAAAATTCTTTATTGGCTCCGATACAAACTGCTAAATTAGTTTTAAAATCGTGACAGGGATACTACAAGGTCCTGTCGCTTTTTTAGAATTAAGCTTATCAATCACAATTTCAATTTCTTGCGATTTGATAGGCAATAAAAGGTTGTTTATCTAAAGGGTGTTTGTCTCCAGGGTTTTTGTCTAAAGGGTGTTTGGTTAAAGAATGTTTTGTCAGAGGGTGTTTGGTCTGTGGCCTTAGAGCCATTTCCAACAGTACACTTCAGAATATAGTCTTGAAACTAAGAGGTTGGTCGGAATACTCAGTGGTCGGAAATGCTTCAGCGAAGGTGGCGTTAGTAAGAATGTCTATGAACAGTCAGTAGCGAAGGGGAAGGAGTTTGTGGTTTATAGAGCGGAGAGAAACAGGAGTCTAAATCTCCCTTCTCCCTACTTTTTGAGCCTATTTCTCCCCCTCCCTACTTTTTTCGGCCATTTCTCCTTCACTACATCTTATAATGTTTCCTCCCTCCTCCCAAACCAATTTTTCTGCCTCTTTTCTCCCTCCTTCCTACTTTTTGGGGGCTTTTTCTTCCTCCTCCCTAAACCGTTCCTCTCAGAAGTGAATTGTGATTGATTTGGAAAAATTATTGCAAAACACGACAAGGTAGTATTACAATTTTACGACAAGTCATGCTATTACAAAACGCGACAGGTTTTATTGCATCTCACTACAGGTATTATAAAATACATTCTGGTAACGACAAAACACACTCCATTAAATGCCCACTTGGATGAAAATCGTTGACAATTGGAAACTGATTATTTTTATCTGAAGATGAATGTAGTTAAATAAATAGCGGCCCTCTGCCCAAAAATCTGAATTTCATAGCTCATTATCAGAGAAATTTTGATATAAAGTCTAAATTAAAAGAATAATAGAACTAGACGCACACGTGCGTTCACTCGTGCCCCGGGAGCCCCTTTTAGGAGAGGCTCCAATAACTCCCCGTTCGTACTCTTCCCCGAGCCATTTCACGCATTCTTCACCATTCCGGGAAATATATAGTTAACCGTAACATAAGACCTTTTTTGAATCGGCTAACTTCAACTAAAGAATATCTGATTAGTCAATTTGTCTGTCAGCAGCTATTAGTGGTTGCCTTTGTCCTTCTATTATCATACATGAGTATTAAATATCTCCGACATGCAAAAAATATTACCTACAAATATACCAGTTTATTGCTGCGAGCGTAGCGAGCAGCCTTATATTCTTGACGGGGTCCCTGTGTTATCAGTAGCCAGTTGAAATCTCGATTTTTTCATGGATGATGAAAACGTCATCAAAATATCCTTGGAATGCATGCAGGGCTTGGAATGATTGGAATGACGTCGTGCGTCAAGCATGATCATATCAGCGGTATTCTTTATCGGCTAGGATAGCAACTGCGCAGCCACATGGTAAATTGGGATTTGCGATTTGTGAAGGAATTTTCGATTTGTCAAGGATATTCGATTTGTCAAGGATCAGCTTGTCTAGCTAAGTTATCGTTGTTATTCAGATTTATCATACCCCGTCCACTAAATCCTGCTTTGTATTCGTGGCAGTGTTCAGCAATGTCATGAACTGTTTAGTGATATTTCTCAGGAAAGACAATCGAAGCAAGACGATATAAAGTTGCATTCCAATGTTCTCCTCTTCAAAGAGGTAAAATCTCTTTAGAAAGCCACACGATATCACTAAAATTTCTGGTGAATCGAAATTTTGCTTTCTTTACGCAGACTACTCTCAGTAGTTCAGTTAAATCCACATATATTTATGCATTCTCTATACATTACAAGGCAAATTATGTGTGAGATATTTATCAAGCACTCTTTTAGCTGCCAGGGAGCGATATACACCCTTTCCTAAACAAACTTTAATCAATTAGTTTTATAATCATTGCTAACACTGTTTGTGATTGTTTGAAAAAGCAATATATTTCAGTGAATAAAATGTACTTGTACATTTCCAAAACCTGTGTTGTCGTAGTCAGTAGTTTAATAGGACCAGTTAGTTTTATAATCATTGCCAACGCTAGCCGTTTGTGATTGTTTGAAAAATTGCTTTAATTTACTCAAAGTGCTAAATATTTTGAACTGTGTGTGTCCGACACTGAACCTGGAAAATTATGTTCTGTAGTTCAATACTGAAGGTCAACTAGCAGTGTTGGTCACACAACGCACAGGAGATTTGATATATCAGACAAAGCGGTGTACTTTCGTGAGTTTTAGGGGAACAGTTCTGCTAACGTGGATACACCAGCTGTTTTCTGCTCGCAGCATTTCACTTTCTATTAGAAATGGCTAGTCTATTTATTTATTTATTTCACTATGCATCTCAATTGTTTGCTGTTAAGACTTCTACAACGGCGTTTTTGACACAATAACAAATCGTGTATTTGTTCGTTCATGTTTCGGATGTTTTATACTATGAATACAAGACGTTACGTGACCAACAAGGTCAAATGGAACCTACCGTTCCATGCAATGCCAAAATTCCGATATTTATGAATTTCAGTACAAAAACCTCTCAAGATCTCTTGAATGCTTGAATGAGGAATATAATTGACTTGCTGCTATGTATGTTCGTTTGGCAACGTGTAGGATGAAAAATTCGTAGATTCCCAGCTCATAGGAAATAGTCTTTATCGCGAGCCGCTTCATTTCAAGTACTCCATTTAGGTCATTTAGAGTTCGATATTTGGTCAAAGTATTGGAGATGAAGCTCAAAATAACAGCCCATTCTGAAGCTCTTATACGTTTCTAGGTATCTCTCGAATTGAAAGCTCCAAATTACATTGTTTTAGTGCAGGAAAAGCCTCTCTCTGAAAGCTATTTTCTTTGTAGTCGGCCATCTTGCATTCCTAAAGTTCCTGACTTGCGTTCGCAGTCGCTCAAAGGTGATGAATGAAGGGCATTGTTTTTACGTTCTTAACCAATCAGAAGTAGCTGAGGACGAACATAGGAAAAAAAAAAAACATTTGCAGTTTATAACTCGTTCCCGGTCTAAAGGCCTGGGCACGAGTAATAATAGGGTTAAGTAAATGACGTTATTATCCAACTCATCATATAGACGTGTAAAAATATCGCGTGAGTAGGGCTGGAGCGAGCTAGTAATAATATCCAGCGATATTGTTACTCCTCTCTGATTTAGATGAAAGTTCGACCATGGATGACAGAACGTGATTACAACTGTCAGAAAACTTGTTTAACCAGTTTGTGCGTATTGGCCAATCAAACATCGTCCTGCTGGTCACGTTGAGTAACGCGACGTCAGGCGACAGTAACTTAAAAAGGATAGTAAATAACTTATTGGACAGTATTTGTGTGGATTATGGCTGGATATTTTACTCGTCAACTTAGCAGAAATTCTATGAACTATTTTAGACTTCTTGAATATCCTTGGAGTGTCGTTGGCTTTCTAACATTTTTTAACAGCGTCTCGTCTCGTCTCACAAGACTGCTTGTGTTTGAAGTGACTCGCTATTTATATACAGACAGAAGCCGACCGGCGCCCGAAAACAAATCCCGCTAT
Organism: Telmatactis stephensoni; assembly: GCA_029948255.1. Lineage (NCBI taxonomy): Eukaryota > Metazoa > Cnidaria > Anthozoa > Actiniaria > Isophelliidae > Telmatactis > Telmatactis stephensoni. Next base: position 19,759 of record JALIZF010000723.1, read on the forward strand.
AGTGGACTCTTGCTATTATACTCACTTGGCAAGACTCGTTATAGCGCACCATATGGGGAGCATCATTTGGTGCCATAATAGCGAAGAGTTAACAAATTGAAGATGGTTTTGAGTTGTCTGTCCTCTTATTGACACACTCTTGACGTCATAAAATGTTCAAAACTCAAGTGGAATCACGAGCGCAGCGAGTGGTTTCACTGCAAAGTTTTGAACATCTTATGACGTCAAGAGTGTGTCAATAAGAGGACAGACAACTCAAAACCATCTTCAATTCGTTTTTTACAACAATTATTTGAGATAAAAGTTAAAAAATCATTTTCAAACGGGGCAACAGAACGGGCGCGCGCGCCGAAACGCGTCAGCAGTGTGTCTGTCCTCTTATTGACACACTCTAATCAACCAATCAGATCGCGAGATTAGTATCAAGTGTTGTAAAATCCATAATAGCGGGAGCTTTAGCTTTTGTCCTCGGATAAGCCTCGCATCTTTACAAATATGAATTATAAAAGACTCATATCATGCAACACCTTGCATAAACATAGACACATCAGCAATCGCAGAAGAGTTAGCTGCGTCCAATCGTCCAAGATGTGGCTACCCTTTCTCTTGTCATTTGCATCAATTCTCGTTTGTTCAGTCTTTGTGTATCATTTAATTCATAATCGAGTGAATACCACGGTTTTCTGCACCAGCAGTGGAAGATTATCAAGACGAATTAGTTTCTTTGAAAAGTTCTTCTTAGCTGTCGCTGAAGTACAGAATAGGGGAAGTATTTCATCTGTTTTACTACTGGAATCCATTGTTAAACTCAGCAAAGAAAACCTCCACAATGCTCTGCTTATGGTTTTGAGAAGGTTCCCAAATTTGAGGATGCGTGTCACAGAGAAACGCCAAGAGCTGTACTTGGAAGAAATGGAGGACCGCCAACGACTAGACTTTAGAGCCGTCGATGATATAGACGCCGACAATTGGATAGACGTTCTCGAGAAACAAACGAATGGAACTGTGTTTGATACTCGGAAAGGACCTTTGTGGCGAGCGCTTTTACTGAAAGAAACTTGCTACAAAAGTGGCTCGCAACGTTTATACAGAAATGCAATTGTCTTTACGTTTCATCATGTCATTAGTGATGGTCTTTCCATTTTTGAACTCAAAAAGAAACTTTTGGAATTTCTAGATTTTATTTACTACGAACGAGATTTTGAAGTTGAAAGTTTGCCGTTCAGACCTCCAATCGAAATCTTGATGGGACATCAAATCAAACCAAAGATTTGGGAGAACCTAATCTCTGTTGTCAAGTCATTCGTACATCGCCAATGTAGTTCTCTTTCCTTTAATCCGCCAAAGTCAAAAAACTTGTATTTATCAGCGTTTTCTCCTTCTGATCGTCCATTAGCGAGAATGACCTGTGTGATTCCACGAAGCTTTAGTATACAAGAAACATCAGCAATAGTGAAATGTAGTAAAGCAAACAAGTGCACAGTTCACGGAGCAATCACTGCTGCAACTCATTTAGCGATGGCCCGTTTGCTCTTACAGAATACACAGGATTTAAAGCCACCTCTTTTACTAGACTCAACATACACAGTTAATATACGACACGAATGCAAGCCAAAAATTGAAAGCAACGAATTTTGTTTATCTGCAACCGCTGCTTCTTTACAAATGTTAGTTCCATGTGTAGACACCGAAAAAGAGCGGTTCTGGGATTTCGCCCGCGCCTGTACTCACGAAGTTCACGAGAATATCAGGAAAGGAAACCATCTGGATTTTCCCAAGGTGTTCCAGCATGTTGATATTAAATCAATGCGTGCTTTGTTCAGTGGTGAGATAGACCATGCACTCAGACAGGAACTGTTTAACATTACTAACTTAGGTTCCATTCAAATAAATCAAAATGAAGATTCGCCATATAAGTTTGCAGGAGCTCATATGGGGTCGAAGTGCGATAATGCTGGATACGTCTTTAAACATATCATGTTTACGATCAACGGCAATCTATATTGGAATATACATTATTTTCCACATCTCACTTCAAAGAAGCAAGCTGAAGAGTTTTTTGATTTGTCTCAGGAAATTTTATTGAAAGCCTGTGGACAAATCCTATGATCAAAACAGTCAAGGTTATAACACTAAAAATGCTGAACTAGTACAGTAGAGTTACTAAAAAATACATGATTATAAGGTTAATAAATACATAATTATTGGAAATAAGTGGCGTCATTTACGTCACGGTCAGTGAACACGATGGCGTCCTAAATCTTTACTTGATTTTCAACTCTCGTATCGTCTATTACTTCGTGTTTGTCCTTTATTTTGATGTCTAAAATGTCTGTATCAATAGAAGAAATGGAAAAATTAATTTCAGACAAATTCAATATCTTAAGTGATCATCTGAAGGTGGTCGATGCTAAAGCCAACCAGTTTAAAGATCTAAACAATAAAATGAAGAAATTTGAACGTTGCAAAAAAATAGTAAACAAAAAATGAAAAATATGAAAATATAAAAAAGTGAATAATTTGATTTTCTATAAACATTAAAAGCTCTTTTGTCAATGAATGCGTTAATTGTTTTTGCACAAAAATTACAAAAACATATTTCAGTACCAAGTACCAAGCGTTGTTTGTTCTACTCAAGACCAGTTTCGGCAGGCGGCAGTTCGTACTCAAACTGTGATTCCGTTTGCTTTTTATTTCAACATTTACTCTCGTGCTGATAGAGTACAAACACTAAATGCTTGGATGACTCGTTGATGTTGGACTTGCGACGATTTTTGTTGCTTGACGACAGAGACAATGGCCCTTCAGAAAAGTTTTTACGTTCGAGTGTCAAACAGCTCAAAGGAGATGCGATGAAATTTATTCCAAGCTGCATGAGGGAGCTGAGAGTAGTTCAATACAAAATGTGGCAAGGAATGAGAAATTATCCGTTAGCATTTTCGCCTAACATCCGACACGTACAATCTTCGCGGAGTGTAGACCCGTGTAGAGCACGAGGTAAATTGAGGGTCATATCAAAAACTTGTATTACTGAGCAATTTTTACCGAGCTGAGATCATGTGCCTAAAAATTGTTGCTTGTACACAAATCTACAACAGTTACATTACGTTCAAAACTTCTCAAGTACTATACTGTAGGAACAAATTGACGAAAATTATTGTAACGGAACTTAGCACCGTATCGTATTATCGGGAAAAGGAAGTAAAGCTAGTTTTACAGACCAGAAATTTACAGGAAAGTGAGTGAGTGACATAATTTGCATAATCGTGAATTAATGAATTTATCACTTGATAAATAAACGGAAGGATGGATGAATATAAATGAATTAATGAATGAGGAGAGGAAGAAAGAAAAGAAGGAATAAAATACATAATTGTCAATGTTGAAGATTGATGATAAATGATAATTTATTTCTAGAGTATATTTCTTATCATTTATCGTAACGAGCAGTTAGGTTCTCATGTTTCTAAACAATCAATATCTTTCAGTAAAAAAAACCCGGCGGAAGTCTAAATATAACATCAGTGGCGTGAATGAACTAAACGCCAAGTGTAACTGATGATACAATAATCAAAACTAAACTATGCGTAGATACGTTTATATTAGTTTACTTTTTTAAAATTTGTCTTTAATTTTTGTGATTTTGTTGATTCCGCGTTTTAGTATTTGGGGGCATTTTCCGTCGTTCCGCCTTTTAGGATTTGGAGGTGTTTTCCGCCATTCCGCCATTCCGCCATTCCGCGATATAGGGTGGCCCAAAGCAAAAGGTCAAGGTCTTGACCAAGACTGTTGAAGATCTAACAGCGTTAGGCAATCGATACAATGATTTACAGGAAAAAATTAATAGACTTGAAGAAGAGAAGAAGGAGGACCAGAAATCAATCCAGCATCTAGATGCCGCTACTAAAGAATTATCAAACGACCCAGTCACTAATTTCCATACAGAAGACAGTGAACGCATCGATGCCCTCGAAGAGTATTCAAGAAGGGATTGTTTAGAAATTCGAGGGATTCCAGTGGTTGCAAGTGAGTCTACAGACCAGATAATGAGCAAAGTTGGTTCCCTAATGGGAGTAAAAGTACATGTTGACGAAATATCGATCAATCATCGCCTCCCAGTAAACACACAAGATAAGGGTTCCAACTCAAACATCAAAAATTCTCTTTTTGAAAAATATCTTCAGAAAACAAAGAATGCATATCACCATGCTAAATACAAAATGTACCGCAACAAAATAACCTCTCTCAGTAAATTAAGTAAAAAGAATTATTATAATGATTGCTTTACTAACAATTGCAACAACTTAAAACATATTTGGAGAGGTATTAGACAAATTGTTACCACTAAAACGAGTAATAGCCACATGCCTAGTAAAATTCAGAAAGGTGATTCTGTGGTCAAAGACGTTAGAGAAATATGTAACATTTTCAATAATTACTTCTCCTCTGTTGGCATCAATCTATCAAAATCCATTCCAACTAGTTCTAAATCTCCCTTGGAATATCTAGACTCAAGACAAGTTTCTAGTTTATATTTAGCTCCGATAACCCAAAAAGAAATTGAACAAGAAATTGATAAATTAGATGATTTAAAATCGTCGGGCCCTTTCAGTATACCCACTAAACTTCTCTAAAACTGCTATTAAAAACGTAGTCTTTCCAAACCATTAGAATTAATTCATAATACTTCTTTTGATACTGCGGTAGTGCCTAGCAGTCTAAAGATCGCAAAAGTATTAATCCCCTTATTTAAAAAAAGGCAGTCAATTAGATCCTAGTAATTGCAGACCTATTTCTCTCTTGTCAACATTCAATAAGATCCTCGAAAAGTTAGTGTATAAACGTATGGTTAACTTTCTGGAAAAGAATATTCTTCATAATAATCAATTTGGCTTTCGTTCAAACCATTCTACAACTCATGCGGTAACTCTTATACTTGACAAAATAGTTAAATCCATATAGATGAAGGATCTTTTTCATGTGGTCTTTTTCTTGACTTAAGTAAAGCCTTTGATTCAGTCGATCACAACATACTTTTGTCAAAACTTGAACACTATGGCATACGAGGTATTGTTTATAAATAGTTTTGCCCTTATCTATGTGACAGAAAGCAGTTTGTTTCAATCAATAATATTAACTCAGACTATTGCAGTATTAGTTGTGGGGTTGCTCAAGGATCGGTTCTTGGACCGCTTTTATTCTTGTTGTATATTAATGACTTCAGCAACTGTACTAATGCTTTTGAATTTCATCTATTTGCAGAGAAGTACAGAAACCATTAAAAAATATCGTGTTTACGGATGTTTTTTTATGGTATATTTTTAGGTTCTATACATTATGTAATGCTTTAAGGTTCTAATTACAGAGGCGAAGGTAGGATTTGTCAGAAAGCCAGCCAGCCACTCACGGGGGGAGGGGAAGGGAAGGGGAGTTGCTCTATTTCCTTCCCTTCCAGTCCACCTTCCCTACCCATAGAGATGTATCTTCAGTGGTATTTAACTTCAAGTATAATTTGTAGAGATTCTATTCTATAACTATTTTGGGGGTGGCTGACTTTCAATAAGCGAAAATGCAACATGACGAAAAATTAAAAAAAACGTTTAAGCTGGTCTTTAAAGTAGCAAAAAGAGTATTTTGGCACGGGCCGTGTTTGTCGTAGGTTTCTGAAAACACAGTTTCTTTCAAATACGTTCGGGATCATAGCATTATAGCTTGTAGGAAGTCTTGGTAAATGCATTAAAAGCAATGTAAAATTTAGTTGAATCGTATACCACTTTGCCCAGCGAGTTATACGTTGTACGGATGATTTTGGAACGAATTTACATACAGAATTTGGGTATTGAACTTATTGAAGATAACAATGTATTGTGTCGTCTTTAGGAGGAATGATTGTGACGTCAGAAGTAGTACACGGTGATGATGCGGTTTCTTTGCACTCTTTATTGTCCTTCAAACAGTAAAACTCGTCGCATTTCCCTGTAGACATAAATCAACATGATTAACCCAAACTATACCAAAATAAGTAGGCATCATATGCGACTTGAAATAAATTACAGTACATTTGAATAAAGACATAGCGTTGTCAATTTTTACATGGAAACACACCGAATGAGTTTACTTCGGTACAATTCATTCGTGTCGGTCGCTGAATCCGTCTGCAGTTGGTTGGTTGGTTGGTTGGTTGGTTGGTTGGTTGGTTGGTTGGTTGGTTGGTTGGTTGGTTGGTTGGTTGGTTCATTAATAAAGTCTATTCAACGTCAGTAACATTATTTCTAGACTAAAATAACACCTTTTCTGAATCAGAAAATAGCCTAAAACATTTTTGAAAATCATTCAAAGCAAATTATTGGACAAAACTATTTTTTGACAATACAGTGACTTACTCCAAGCAAAATTTGTAGGTTCACCACAGGAGAGAAGCTTATATCGTAGACGGTACTCATCAGGATTACTCTTCGGGTTTGTGCACTTTTGCAGCTCAATTTTTAGAGCGCGAACACAACATTGTAATCGCCAATAGTCCATCACACAGCCAATTATGGTACTTGGCATTGTAAACGTGGAAATCTCCGGAATTACAGCTATAAAGTCACTTTCGATGGGGCATTCGAAAAGTGGATACCGTCCCTGGTTATTGAGAAAGGAATAGAATCTATACCTGTTTGAAAAATATAAATAAAACGCTTTTAAGAATCTTTGTACTTTGAGCTCGAGTGCAACATATTTAATATAATATATACTTTTTTATATTTTCCCATTGCTTTTCCATCAAAATTCAAACGTTGCTTTTCCTGAAGCTCGTTTACTGGACAAGACAATAACAGAGCAAGGGTAAAGGGGCCCAAAGCCGCTTAATTTAAACATCTAACGTAAACTACTTCATTGTAAATGTGGATGTATAAAATCAGGACTTGACCCAGTAAAGCTGAGGGCACTAGACGCACCAGGACACGTCTTGAACAACGCCGCGGAAGGCAACTAAAAGAGGGGAGGGGGTTAGAAAATTAATATAAGTTTCCAAGCTACCAGCCAGCTGTTCGGAGTCAAGGTTGGAATGAGTGGCGCCGTGTGGCTACATGCTCACGTGCCGTTGTCCCAGGGGGGGGGGGGGGGGGAATTCCTATTTGCGAGCAAATATTTTCCTTTATTTTCATTTTATTGTTTATTTCAAGAGCACGGTAAATGATCACTTGCCTGTAGTATTCGGATTCCAAACTGATGTCACAGTTTTTACGGTCCCAAAAGTTCAATTCACGAAGTTTTGAACAGTCCTCACAGCTTACTGTTGATAAGTCTGTATATATAAGCAAATTCTATGCTTATTGGATGATTAGGTGAGAGAAAATATAGTTTTGAAATTGGCATTTTAACTTAAACACTCTGCACACTTAGGAAAAATGAATCTATTTAAAGCACCCTGCCATCATTTCTGAGTTGCAATATACAAAATAGGAATCACCCATGTAGAATATAGGATTATTATTGCTGAGCAAGATATTCCGCCCTTTACCCAGAGTTAACATACTTTTTATAAAAACATTGTTTTGGGATAGTTCAAACAGGGGCTCGAAGGGGTTTTGCGTGATCTGCAATTTGACTAAAATCCTCTGCGTGATCCGTGAAAGTAAGCCAGATTTTGCTGCGACTTCGATCGTGAAATCGTTTTTGTGTCATCGTGTGTGTAAGTGTGTAAGTGTGTGTTAGTAATTCGGATTTGCCGAAGTTGTTCACGAAGAGAGAACAAAATTTTCTATTCATTTTTGTTGGTTTCTTTGTTTAGGTTAATTGCTTTGCTTGTTTATTTATCATTTGACCAGTAACCACATGTCCTCTTAGAGGGCTTTTATTAATATATATGCGTGATTCGTGAAGTAACGGAATTGGTTGAAGCGTGATTCGTAAGCTGACTGAAAATGGAAGTGTGATTCGTGCTCAAATCTCCCCTTTAAAAATATAGCCGAGACCAGAAAATTCAAATGCACTTGATTTCAAAACAACACTTACCATTGACTGTAATGTACACCATCAGAATGACAACAATCAACTGTGAAAACTTGTTTTGCTTCTTCATTGCTTCTTCTTCTATTCCTAAACCATTAATGTTGGATTAGCTTCCGTACATATACTGATATATAATCAGTGGTCTTTACCTTCAAGTTGCTGTTGAAACGTTAACTGTACAAGTAAGAGCAAAGTTGATATGCGATCTTTAGGGAATGCACTATATGAAGTGAAAGTTGAAGTAGAATGGAATTATGTCATATTTATAGACGATAATTGTTGACGACCCCACCACGATCCCATTTACGCAGTTGGAGAAGAGACTGTTTTATATTGCCTGCAAACCTGCACACCTGCATGTCAAACTCCCCAACTCACTAAAAGTGCTTTCTTTTAGAACACAGAGAGCTTGGCATTCAATAAGGGAGGAAAGAGATGGATTTATTGATTTATTATATTTCTATTTATAAACATCATTTGTTGACTTCTTCTTTTCTCCTTCTGAACTTTATAGAAAATGCACATTAATGCAACTTTTTAGAATGAATGAATGAATGAATGAATAGATAAATAAATAAACGAAGCAATGAATAAATAATAAATATATGAATGAACAAGAGACCATAATACTAAGAGAGCGAAACTCAGTATTGATGTCTGTGCGATGTTCGTGGCGACTATAAGGCTATTTTTAGTAATTTCGCCATCACGCGCGCAAGGCTCTTAAGGTAGTTCCGGACACTTGCTACTGTGCATCTCCCGCGCGCATTCGAGCGCGCGCACTTTTATTAGAGAGCATTGGTATTACCGTGGGGAGTCTGGACACTAGTAAGCGAACGATTGAAAGTGAAGAAACTCTAACTTTAGTGGAGAAAAATAGCATTTTGTCATCAAAATACCGGAAAAATTTTAACTATGAAATCTTGTGTACTGTATAATGTAGGTATTCAGCCTCGAATTTTTAAATTTGATTAATATTATTTATCGAAAAAGCCGGTGAGAAAATTGCTAAAATGGTGACATTTGGAGTTCGTTTTCAGCGTATTTTTCTCTTTTCTGCTTCTCTAACTCTTGAAATAATACGGTGACCCCCTGTTTTATTCTTTTCATTTGAAGCTAGATATCGTATTCTTTCGATTTAGTGCGGGAAAAAAAATTCATAGTTAAAATTGTCATGAATTGTCAACATTTTTACAACTACACACGCATATAACTCCTCCGAATTGCAAGCAATTTCGCTTCTAGAATTTAATTTTCACGTCACTTTCAAAAGATTGGATGGATTTTTTATCAAGGTATGTCTCCTAAATTCAATAACTACCGTTTAATGCAGTTTTCTGTTTTTCTTTGTTAAATCCAATCGAGTAATTCGAATTTATTGACGGAATCAGATTTTCGGCAAAAACGCGCGGAAAACTGAAAAATCCCTCCTTTTTGACGCCTTATATCTCCATAACTAATACGGGGACCCCCTTCTTTTTTTTTCATTATTTGAATACCCTAACAATAAACTTCAAATGACAGAATTTAAAAACAAATTCATTGAAGATTTGGGAAGATCCGGTACTACCTTAAACAATAGAATTCAAACGGTCCCCTCCGCGCGCACGTCAAAAATCAAATTCTATTGGTTGAGGGACTTGTTATGAACGAAATCAAGGTAGTTTACTTTGGAGGCAACAGTACCCTCGCTAACCTCACACAGTGCACAAAGGCTAAATCGTTGGGTTGAGACACAGGTACGGCTAATCAAAACTCCACAAAAGCACGCAAAACAACATCAAACGGGAGATTTTCATTTTGAAAGATGACCAAGATGTCAAAAGGGTGGAGGTGTTTTTGTTGCTTTATGATTCAGTTTACAAATTATTGTATGTATATACATGTACCTTTCAGTACGAGAAAATTGCTATGAAAAGCTCTTGCAGTGAGTAAAAGCATGCAATGGATGCTTTCTAGTTAGGAATGATTTTAGGTTTTTCGAGCGCGAGGCGCGAGCCGCTCGCTAAAAGAATTGTAGCTAGTGATATTTTAAAAATATACATGTTTAGGTGTTGCGAGCGTGAAGCGCGAGCCGCTCGACAAAAATCTTTATCTACATTTGTTCGCACTGACTGCTTTGGGTTGATTTGCGAGTACTTTTGCCTTAGGATTTATTCGTGTTTTTGTCGTTTACTTCTCCATTTAATATTTAACAATACTAAGCTGCTTGCACGATTTTTTTTCTGGCACTTTTGTTGTGCACGATTTTTTTTTCTTCGTTTAAGGTTTTGCTCGAATATTTTTATGTATTAACCCCCCATCAGAAATCTAATGGTCCGTCCCTAATACAGTTTCAAGAATGCATTTTTTCTTAGCAGTCAGCGTTAACACACTTCAAACAACTTTATTCAGGTTTACGGCAGCCATCTTTAATGAGATTTAAATAGTCTTTACGCTATTTCGGTAAAGATAACCTTTATTTTGTCTTTATGTAGCTTTACGCAAAGGCAGCTTTAAACATCTTTACCAAGCCTTAAAATGATAGCGTAAAGCTGAATGAATACCTTTAAGCTAATTTACCTTCCCTAATTCATAGAGAGATGTATAACTTACTTTGTAGAGATTCTATTATGCTGGCCATCAAAAGTAAATCCTACAATATATACATTCGGGTTTTTGGGGGCGGCTGACTTTGAATGACCAAAAAATGCATGCAACATGACGAAAAATATAAAAACGCCGTTTAAGTTGATCTTTAAAGTAGAAAAAAAAAGTATTTTGGCACGGGCCGTGTTTGTCGTAGGTTTCTGAAAACACAGTTTCTTTCAAATACGTTCGGGATCATAGCATTATAGCTTGTAGGAAGTCTTGGTAAATGCATTAAAAGCAATGTAAAATTTAGGTAAATCGTATACTACTTTGATAATTTATTTGGTTGTCTTTATAGCTTCGGGGTTTTTTTGGGTTTTTTTTGATGAAAAGTTTTGCAGACGTTTCGGCCCAAATGCGGACCTTCTTCAGTGTGACAACAACGTTGTTGTCACACTGAAGAAGGTCCGCGTTTGGGCCGAAACGTCTGTAAAACTTTTCATCAAAAAAACGAAGCTATAGAGACAACCAAATAAATTATCATGAATAATCCTAGCTGCAAATTCAAAAAATATTTCACGTATACTACTTTGCCCAGCGAGTTATACGTTGTACGGATGGTTTTGGAACGACTTTACATACAGACTTTGGGGATTGAGCTTATTGAAGATAACAATGTATTGTGTCGTCTTTGGGAGGAATAATAGTGACGTCAGAAGTAGTACACGGTGATGATGCGGTTTCCTTGCACTCTTTATTGTCCTTCAAACAGTAAAACTCGTCGCATTTCCCTGTAGACATAAATCAACATGATTAACCCAAACTATACCAAAATAATACAGGCATCATATGCCACTTGAAATAACTGATTACAGTACAATTAAATAAAGACATAGCGTTGTCGTCAATTTTTACATGGGAACACACCGAATGAGTTTACTTCGGTACAACTCATTCCTTTCGGTCGCTGAATCCGTCTGCAGTTTGGACTAGTTTAATATGTCAAGAGAAACCATATCCAAAGCTGTCAAGACTGGCCTGCATGAGCCCTTTTGGTTGGTTTGGTTGGTTGGTGTGGTTGGTTGGTTGGTTGGTTGGTTGGTTGGTTGGTTGGTTGGTTGGTTGGTTGGTTGGTTGGTTGGTTGGTTGGTTGGTTGGTTGGTTGGTTGGTTGGTTGGTTGGTTGGTTGGTTCATTAATAAAGTCTATTCAACGTCAGTAACATTATTTCTAGACTAAAATAACACCTTTTCTGAATCAGAAAATAGCCTAAAACATTTTTGAAAATCATTCAAAGCAAATTATTGGACAAAACTATTTTTTGACAATACAGTGACTTACTCCAAGCAAAATTTGTAGGTTCACCACAGGAGAGAAGCTTATATCGTAGACGGTACTCATCAGGATTACTCTTCGGGTTTGTGCACTTTTGCAGCTCAATTTTTAGAGCGCGAACACAACATTGTAATCGCCAATAGTCCATCACACAGCCAATTATGGTACTTGGCATTGTAGACGTGGAAATCTCCGGAATTACAGATTCAAGGTTACTATTGTGGCAATAGAAAAGATAATACTGCCCCTGTTCATTGAGAGAGGGATAGAATCTATACCTGTTTGAAAAATATAAATAAAACGCTTTTAAGAATCTTTGTACTTTGAGCTCGAGTGCAACATATTTAATATAATATATACTTTTTTATATTTTCCCATTGCTTTTCCATCAAAATTCAAACGTTGCTTTTCCTGAAGCTCGTTTACTGGACAAGACAATAACAGAGCAAGGGTAAAGGGGCCCAAAGCCGCTTAATTTAAACATCTAACGTAAACTACTTCATTGTAAAACTATTGTATAATGTAGATGTATAAAATCAGGACATGACCCAGTAAAGGTGAGGGCACTAGACACACCAGGACACGTCTTGAACAACGTCGAGGAAGGCAACTAAAAGAGGGGAGGGGGTTAGAAAAGTTTCGAAGCTACCAGCCTAGCTCAGCCTGTTCGGAGTCAAGGTTGGAATCAATGGCGCCGTGTGGCTGCATGCTCACGTGCTGTTGTCCCAGGGGGGAATTTCTATTTGCGAGCAAATATTAAACTTTTATTGACTTGGACCGAGGGACCACAAAACATACTGCTTTCCCGAGGTTCCAGTCAATAAGTGTTTTGTTATATACCAACTGTCAAAGAACAAAATAAAAAGCAAAACGTCCCTGCCTACAGTTAATGTTTTTGATCAAAATTTACACAAAACTGACCTTTTTCGCACATAGTTTTTCGGAGAATTGTTGCAGGTCTTTTGGTGACATTCCTGGTTGGTTATCATCTTTTTCTCGGAATAAATGTTGTATCTTGGTCTTAAAATTAAAGTTTGGCAATAAACACGAGTTTTGCCTCATGCATGTCCGAATGAATGGCTTTGTAAACGCGCGCTGTCAAAAACGCGCCTTCAAAACTCAATCAACTTCCGGTTTTGTTATTACCGGTCAATAAAACTCACTGTTGCAATTGCCCGCTGAGAGTTGTTGCAATTTGTTGACGTTCACGTGATGTGCTCTCGCCCAATCAGAGCACGGAAAAATATGACTTTGACAGTTGGTATATAACAATTTCTTTTATTTTCATTTTATTGTTTATTTTAAGAGCACGGTAAATGATCACTTGCCTGTAGTATTCGGATTCCAAAATGTCACAGTTTTCACGGTCCCAAAATTTCAATTCACGAAGTTTTGAACAGTCCTCACAGATTACTGGTGATAAATTTGTATATATAAGCAAAGATTTAAGGATAGAACCTATACTTATTGGATGATTAGGTGAGAGGAAATAGAGTTTTGAAATTGGCATTTAACTTAAACACTCTGCACACTAAGGAAAAACGAATCTATTTAAAGCATCCTGCCATCATTTCTGAGTCGCAATATACAAAATAGGAATCAATCATGTAGAATATAGGATTAGCATTGCTGAGCAAGATATTCCGCCCTTTACCTAGAGTTAACATACGTTTTATAAAAACATTGTTTTGGGATAGTTCAAACAGGGGCTGGAAGGGGTTTTGTGTGATCCGTGATTTGACTAAGATCCTCTGCGTGATCCGTGAAAGTAAGCCAGATTTTGATGCGACTTCAGAGGCTCCTCTGATGCGACTTCGTGAAATCTTTTTTGCTATATATGCGTGATTCGTGAATTAACGGAACTGGTTGAAGCGTGATTCGTAAGCTGACTGAAAATAGAAGTGTGATTCGTGCTCAAGCCTCCCCTTTAAAATATAGTCGAGACCAGAAAATTCAAATACACTTGATTTCAAAACAACATTTACCATTGACTGTAATGTACACCATCAGAATGACAACAATCAACTGTGGAAACTTGTTTTGCTTCTTCATCGCTTGTTCTTCTATTCCTAAACCATTAATGTTGGATTAGCTTCCGTATATTCTACGTCAAACTCCAGAAGAGATGACAAAGTATGAATATCACTTAAACAGTGGTCTTTACCTTCAAGTTGCTGTTGAAACTGTACAAGTAAGAGCAAAGTTGATATGCGATCTTTAGGGAATGCACTATATGAAGTGAAAGTTGAACAATGGAATTATGTCATATTTACAGACGATAATTGTTGACGACCCCACCACGATCCCATTTACGCAGTTGGAGAAGAGACTGTTTTATATTGCCTGCAAACCTGCACACCTGCATGCGAAACTCACCAACACACTAAAAGTGCTTTCTTTTATAGAACACAGAGAGCTTGGCATTCAATATATAAGAGAGGAAATAAAGAGATAGATTTATTGATTTATTTTGTTTTATTTTTAATATTCATTTATTGACTGTTTCTTTTCTCCTTCTTAACTTTATAGAAAATACACATTAAATGCAACTTTTTAATAAATAAATAGATAAATGAATGAATGAATGAATGAATGAATGAATGCATGCATGAACAGATAAACAAATAAATGAAGCAATGAATAAATAATAAATATATGAATGAATCAATGAATCAATAAAACAAAAAGAAATTTTCAAATTTCCAAGTTTTTACATATTGCCTTTTCTAAACTTTATAAGCAGTTATGGTGACACAAATCGTACTTTTATAATCCACGATATTTTGTAATAGAATGCTTGCGCTGCATTTTGATGCAACACGAATATCTGCAGCAAATTATGAACGAAATCAAGCTAGTTTTCTTTGGAGGCAACAGTACCCTCGCTAACGTCACACAGTACGTGCACAAAGGCTAAATCATTGGGTTGAGACACAGATACGGCTAATCAAAACCCAACAAAAGCACGCAAAACAACATCAAACGAGAGATTTTCATTTTGAAAGATGACCAAGATGTCAAAAAAAAAACAATTATAACCAAAACTGCCCATCAGTGCGTAAATGTGCATCTTTCAATGCACATCTCTCACTTCGAAATGCGCGCGATAGGCTTTTTCTTTTCTGTACGCGCAAATCATATCATAATTTTACTAGTAATATTTACTGTTTCAGTAAGTTCAACGAAGTCCTTACCGTTTGTACCATTACATTTGAAGGAATAATTACTTTCCTTGTTCTGAGTTACAATTCATCAGTTTGTTAAGACAGCAACATACAAACACACACACAATATAATGAGATGAGAAAAAGGTTCCATGAAAAAATACGGATAAAAAAGAAAAGATCACAAAAAGGAAAAAGAGAGAAGCATAAAGGGGAAGAGAGGAAAGGAATTAAGAGGGATTTTTTTTTTAAGTTCGAGCAGTCAACGACAACAACTCCTGAGTTGAAGAATAGGCGTTGTACAAAACTAAAATCATTTCTGTCAGAAAGTTTAAGTTGTTTGTAAGTATAGTTTTGGCCGATAAAAGTTGAATCAAATTGTTAATCCAGAACGAAGGTCGTTTTTGGCACTTTTCGCCATTATTGCTCGTCATTGAAACATGAAAATCTTCTCTTTAAAGAAAACCAAAAAGGAATTGAAGTAAAAGAATTATGTTAACGAGTTCAGGTTCGGTTAACTGATTCGACCTCACTTACTAGTTTAAATATATTTGATTAGTTACGTGTCTTTCGTGATCTTTTTTATTCGAGTTCCTGTTTTCCTCTGATTAATTACCCCTTACAAATTCTAATTCAATTACATCATTTTGCATATTTCTGGTATGTTATAAAGTTTCACTACTATCGCAATCATCATTTTTGTTTGATTGTTTTTCTATTAAATTGTTTCTGTTGTGTGTTTGTTTGTTGCTGCCGGGTAAGTTTGTCCTTGTCCATTTTACTTATCATTTTGTTTCCAATATTCAATTTCATTTATTCATGCATTCCCTAATTCATTTGTGCCTGTTAAGATAGTGTTCTTGCTTGAGGTAGTAGTACATTTCCTAATTAATGTACTACTGCGCTTCTAGCCCTTTTATCTGTTGCAATCTGCTTTCCTTCTTCAATGAGATCTTGGTGTTACTTGATCATTGACACAAATCGCTAAATAACTGGTCACAATGACGCCAAAAGAAAACTCCATAGTATTTAGATGTATTTAGACAGTCCCGTCTAGGTCTTGACAAGAGACGTTTTTATTACCTTGCGTCATTTTAAAATAAAAACCACTCACCCAAGTTGAGATGTTTTAAGTTTAAAGTCCCTATCACCCCTAGCCAGGAACTTCATAATCATTTCTTTAATTATGAATGGAAAATCTGCCTTGTTGAATATTTCCTGATATATATATTTCCCTTCAGAGAAATTAAGCATTCGAAATGAAAAAATGCAAATGAGATGACTGGTCAACCCAGGAATTATTAAATATACAAAACATGACTATAAGCAATTATTACAATTTTACCTTTTGGAAAAGGTTTTCTGTGCTAAACTACACACTGTGGACATATTTACTCCTTTCCCTTATGCACCTGTTTGAAAATTTGAAACAAAATGAGGCATAAAATTCCTGGGTTGACGTCATCTCATTTGCATTTTCTAATTTTGAATGCTTAAGGTGGCCCGTACCTATTGATTTGTTTGTTGGGCATGAACTTCAATCGCGTCCTTTTACATCAAAACCTTGTCCGATTTCTGAGAAATTTGCAGCCATTTGTCTACAAGCCTTGAAATTTGTACTGGTAATTATTTTTCTGCGAATTAGATCAAGTAATTTGAGATATCAGACGATTTTTAAAAATGGCTTTTTGAGAAAAATTGGTCTTAAATCCAAAATTCCAAGGTGAATTTTTTTCCTATTTCGTCAATCAAGTATAAAGGCATAGAGGACTACATACAACATGTATCGTGCCAATTGGTGCCTTAGAAGTTGCGATACAAAATTTGTGCTGCCTGTTACGACGCAAAATTATGTAGTCAAAACTACCGCCAAAATCTCAACAAAATTTCAAAAACAGCGAGAACTATATCTGCTGTATTTACCTATTGTAACTTGTGAACAAAATTTGGAGAGATGAGAAGCTAAACGCCAATGTTATCCTCAAGCAAACTTGGAGAGTAATTTATGTGACCACGAGGCGAGCGTTGCGAATTTGTATTACTTCGACTTCTACAAATTCTGTCAAATTGTTTCGTGAAATTTTCTCGGTATGGGATAGAACAAGATGTTAACATACCTGTTACCAAGTGTTCATCAAGTCGACGTTTGAGTTGCCAAGGTAAAACCGTACCCTCACGGTTTGTTAATTTATTCAAAACGACACCTTACTATCTGCAGTTGCAAAATTCCGCACGGTATCCAGACTTTTGGGAATAAAGACAGTAGCTCTCTGAAGACAATTGCTTCTGAGTCTAAATCCCGTGTTGAATTTTGCAACAGATAGTAAGGTGTTGTTTTGAATAAATTAACAAACCATGAGGGCTTTACCTTGGCAGCTCAAACGTCGACTCGATGCAGTTGCTTACTTTTGAAGCTTACTGAATTATACCTAGTGCAGCAAACACAACGACACTTGGCAGCAGGTATGTTAACATCTTGTTCTATCCCATACCGAGAAAATTTCACGAAACAATTCGACAGAATTTGTAGAAGTCGAAGTAATACAAATTCGCAACGCTCGCCTCGTGGTCACATAAATTACTCTCCAAGTTTGCTTGAGGATAACATTGGCGTTTAGCTTCTCATCTCTCCAAATTTTGTTCACAAGTTACAATAGGTAAATACAGCAGATATAGTTCTCGCTGTTTTTGAAATTTTGTTGAGATTTTGGCGGTAGTTTTGACTACATAATTTTGCGTCGTAACAGGCAGCACAAATTTTGTATCGCAACTTCTAAGGCACCAATTGGCACGATACATGTTGTATGTAGTCCTCTATGCCTTTATACTTGATTGACGAAATAGGAAAAAAATTCACCTTGGAATTTTGGATTTATGACCAATTTTTCTCAAAAAGCCATTTTTAAAAATCGTCTGATATCTCGAATTACTTGATCTAATTCGCAGAAAAATAATTACCAGTACAAATTTCAAGGCTTGTAGACAAATGGCTGCAAATTTCTCAGAAATCGGACAAGGTTTTGATGTAAAAGGACGCGATTGAAGTTCATGCCCAACAAACAAATCAATAGGTACGGGCCACCTTAATTCTCTAAAGGGAAATGTGTGTATCAAGAAATATTTAACAAGGCAGATTTTCCTTTCACAAAGAAATGATTTATGAAGTTCCTGGCTAGGAGTAATAGGGACTTTAAAGTTTTAAACTTTTGTGTGAACCGGCCCTTAGTGTCGAGGCACTAGTGAGATCAGTAATTTGCTCTCTGATAGGCTTGGGAGACTACCGATAAGACCTAGTCTGAGGAAATATTTTCAAATCAGTCACTTTAGGCCTTAGTGGTGCATAATTTTCACTAAGAGAAGTAGTATACAAGTGGAATTGTGGGGGATAGGGGCGGGGAATGTTGGATTTGCATAGGTTTGGCTAGTTAGGGGCTTGTTGAGGTTGTAGTCTTGGAGTCAAAGTATTGCTTGTCTAAAGGCGGTGAATGTGCATGATTGAGTTGTGGTCGGTAGCCAAGTTTCTGATGATGCGTACAGAGAGCAAAAGCAAATTAAATGAAGCTCTAACCCCCCTTAGGAGTGCTCTTAGGAATAGTTGGGTTTCCAGAGATTTAGTAAGTGGCAAATGCCAAACATTCTTTCTTTCTTTCTTTCTTTCTTCCTTCCTTTCTTTCTTTCTTTCTTTCTTTCCTTCTTTCTTTCTTTCTTTCTTTCCTTCTTTCTTTCTTTCCTTTTTCTTTAATGAAAACCTGATAAATTTGATAGTCTCAAGTAATTATTATTATCTGTACAACGCACGGCTAAAAAGATGGAACCGGTAGTATGCCTTGAAACCGGTCAGTATCAACAAGTTCCTTAGATTTCAAGGACCTTACGAAGAATCCTTGCAGTACCCAATAGAGCTGACTTTTGCAACAGTTCCACTCGCGTGGTAACACCCATCTCCTTCAGATTAGTACTTAACATATCTGTTACACTTCCAAAAGCACCTATAATATAGAGATAACCTTCGTTTTCACCTTCCATAAATACCGGATTTCTAGCCTCGAGCCACTTCCTGATACTTTTCAACTTTCTCTTGTTCCTTTTTATCAATTCGTCAGGAATTGCAACATCGATTATTCGGCAGGTCTTTTCTTCTTTATATATCATGCAACTACGGCAACTTTTAACACCTCACATTTCTTATTTAGCATTAAATGATAAGCCCCAAAGGACAGTCTAGTCATAAAAACAGTTCAAATCAGTTTGCAATGTCCCAAAGTCATTCAGATTGGAAATGACACGTGAACATTTAGCATCGTCGGCAAAGAGGGCAATGGTAGTGTCACTGTTGACGACGTCAGGCAGGTCGATGATGTAGAGCAGGAAGACATGTCATGGTCATGTCATGGTCATCAGATCCAAACACAAAATGTTAAAACACTGGATAGAGAAGATAAGTGGAAAGAACCCGGAATATATAGGAATCCATCTTCATTAGAACCTTAGCACCTGACTTCAACAGAGACGGGGGCGGCACCACCTACCCAATGTATAGAACGAACTTCTTGAGTCACATGTGTGTACGCACGTGACTCGAAGTACTCGTCGATGAAGTCCTTGGTAAAGGACGAAAGATCCGTCTTGCTTTCCATTAAGTTTTTCAGTACAAAGAAAAAAATTAAAGGTAAAAAACACAGTCTCTTGATATTACCATAACTGCGTGTATAGATGAGTCTTCATATTATATTTTCATTATTATTATTATCTTCATTATATATTTTCATTATTATTATTTAAACTACTACTGACACAGGGACATTAAGTATAAGGAACCCACACCACTATTCGGGGAGAGTAGGCCGTGCAAAGTTGTTGGTGTGTGTTTGTGTGTGTAGTCTGTCTGCATGGATGAATCACAGTAAATGGTGAAAGCTGTTGTGGTGACCCTTCCTTTTAGCTTTTTAACATTTTTGTTCACGATTGACTAATATCACATTCTTCTGGCATGATTTTCTTCATTTTCTTGACGAATTCGCTTCCAGACGTATTGTAAATAAAGGCAAGATGTTTAAATATTTTGGCTTTGGAGGTTTTCTTGGCTTCGTTCAGGTAATAAATATACATAGATGTAGCTTGACACAGCGTTTTGTTGGGATATACCTCGTAGTATTGCTTAATGCATGTCTTGTATGCATCCAAGGCAAACGGTTCTGGGTAGTCGTCATCTATAATATGTAGTGAAATCAATCAATCAACCAACCAACCAACCAACCAACCAATTAATCAAACGACAATCAATCAATCAACCAACCAACCAACCAACCAACCAACCATGCAACCAACAAACCAATCAATCAATCAATCAATCAATCAATCAATCAATCAATCAATCAATCAATCAATCAATCAATCAATGGATGAATCAGTCAGTCAGTCAATCAATCAATCAATCAATCAATCAATTAATCACTAGTTAATCAATCAATCATGATTACTGATTGCAGCCATCAGACTGGTCAACCAAACAAACAAAAGAATGAATGAATGAATGAATGAATGAATGAATGAATGAATGAATGAATGAATGAATGAATGAATGAATAAATGAATGAACATATGTATGATTAAACAAACGAAGGAATGAAGAAAGACAGGAATTGAGAATGAAGAACAAAATTAAACGTAGATAAATAACTGTATCGAAAGCAATGAAATGCCATCTTACCTACAACGATTGGAGAAGGCTTCAGTCTTTCAACTAGCAATAAAAATAAAAAAAACGAAATATTAATTTCATTTATATAATGTTTTCATTCGTATAATGTCTTTTAGAAATTGATATGAGCGATATATAGATAATTAGATAATTGATAAAACGCGATCATTGTTGAGAAAGATCTTTGCTTTTGGTGTGGGCCGGCCCCTTTTCGATGACACCTTGAAATTTTAATTGTCGGATTAGTCGTCGAGAGGTAGTCTCGACCACCAATGTTGATCAGTGGATTGAGGTCTTCGCAGGACTTGGATGACTTGTGGAAACGGGGAAATCCCATCTCTGCCCGGGTTATCCACCAATTTGTTAAAACGGGAACTCGCCCAGCTGGGTCACTTTGACAACAACATTAGGCCATATACCTTTCTACTGACAGCTTGTATTTAAACTTCTCAGTTATAGACGGTAACAATTTAAAGCTCCAACTACTAACTCTTAATTCTCTCAGAACTTTCTACAAGGCTTATTGCACAAGAATTTCTAGTAACAGATAGAGCCGTAGCCCAAACAAGACTCACGTTACACTGTCAGGCATATCCAATCAAGGTGTACACAAGGATCTCTAGATCTGGGCCGGCCAAAAAAACTTTCCTGCACAACCTTGACCATGGAGTCTTATCTGTACTATGGACTCTACTTACTAAACGTCAATCTTACTGGAATTTCAGTCACACCCTTTAACTGCGTCATAGGGTCAAAACTGAGGTACATAAATAAGATTCATTCACACATTAACGCGCTCAACCTACAAAACCATTTGGTAAAGGCTTGGGATTATTCGTGAATCTACAAATCTAGAAAAACCTTGCGTAGGCTAGTATTTCTGTGCGGTTGGTCCTGCCCCTGCGAGGTCCAACAACTAGCCATAACAAAGTCACCCAAAGCTGTCATGAAAAATCTACGTCACAAAGTCCCTTGCCAAAATTATAAACAAAACTACAAAATCACTGAAAACTGATATGAAATGCATAGAAAAGTGTCGCGTAACACATGAGAAATAAATAATATGATAATTTATTTATTCCATTTACCAGCTTCTTCCAGGAGGTCTGCTAGCTTAGAAATGTCGACTTTGGGATCACATAGATGGTACTTGTTTAAAAAATATGCTTCTTGTTCCATCAGTACCCTCCAGTAGTCAAGTAGTTCGCTTGAGTCAATTGTTTCTTTACTTGAACAGGTTACTGACGCCTTGAAAAACACGTTAAATCTTAATGAAGGATACTTATATTCGATATTGCATGTGTTATGATAGTGGTCATCTGAAATGAACGAAAATGCGTCTTCATCAGGTGATGGAATGGACTGGACGGTTGCTGTCTTTTATACTCTCGATGGCTCAGGTGGGCGGAGCTCTTCTTTGTGATTGATGGACGCTGTTATGTATATTAATGGTCGGTAACCACGCATCCGGAATCTCGATGCCGCTGTCTCTGTTTATGCTACTGGGATGGAGCTGGAGCTGTAGCAGTTGAAACGTTGCGTTCATTTAAGATGACCACTATCGTGAGACGATCGTATTAAGAGGAGATTTTTTTCAAAGACGGCAATAATGGCGAAAAGCGCCAAAAACTAGACCTTCGTGCGAGTTTTAACCCAAATTTTCGTTCTGGATTAACACTCAAATCCTTTTTCTACCGGTTAAAAACTGATTTACCAAGATAAAATACCTGTTTAAAACAGATTTTTGAATTGTACAAGACTTTTTCTTGACGCTGTGTTGGGATTAAGCTTTTTCAAGCTGAATATAGAGAAAACATACAGCAAATGAGCAAATGCAGGCCCAGTAAACCTCATTTTCGATCCAAATTTTCGTTTTGGATTAACACTTTGATTCAACTTTCATCGGCCACAACTACTTGCAAACAACTTAAACTTTCTGACAGAAATGATTTTAATTCTGTACAACAGCTATTCTTCAACTCAGGAGTTTTTGTCGTTCACTGCTCGAACTTGAAAAAAATCCCCTAGCCTCTTAATAAGTACCCTTTATTATTTTATTGCTCATCCACGATGAATAATATTTTTCATTCTACGTCAAATGGTAGGCCCTAAATAATCATTATGTAGATAGATTTTTCCAGTTTTCCGGTTCCGTTTTCTAGAGAGCGTTTTCACCTCGGTGATCGAAAACAATTCCTTGACTTTCTAGTGTTGTGTCTAAAACAGCAATTAAGAAAAACTGGGTTTTCTAATAAGCGAAAGTCAGAGTCAAAATGATTATTCATTGCGAAGATATATGATTGTTTTATTATAATTTATATATTACCCTAACATGGGAGCAATGCCTCTTCATAACGTTTCCTTGTAAGTCGGCACTATTCCACTGCTTGATACAACTCTTGACTTCAGAATGGGCAGTAAGGCCTTGACATAATGGCAGCAAGGAGAGTAGTACAGCTAGGGACTTCATCTTCACAGTGATAAATAAATGTATAGAAAGTTGTTGAGAATAGAGGATTAATTTGTCAGTGGATAAGTTGCCAAGAGAAAACTTTCACAAGAATCGAATATAATAGTGCAAAAGAAACGTTAGCCGATAGCACTCCCGGCCCTTGGTCTATTGATTCAATTCTTACATTCTGTCCATTTCTAATGACTAGAAGTTGTTAGAAAACTCAAGCCGTTATTCATTTGTAGTTTGTCATAAATATTTTGAATATCTGCTATTGAAACTCTAACTGCTAGTGAAATTCTATCATCATACTGGTTGCATAGTAAAAATGCATAGAATGTTAGAAATTTGTATTTCTAGAAATGTTTAAAATTTACTTCGGCTAAAAATTGATATTACCAACTGTAACTTTTTTATTTTGAGGTCCCTCATGAAAATCACCTTTGGTGATGATGAGGCCACCTCGTTAATATTATTATTATTATATATAACACTTTTCAGTGTATTGAAACCTCCCCGGCCAGAAAAGCAAACAAGAGATCCAGTAGCTCTAGTACTGGGATATTTACTCTACCTTCATGTGGCTGAATGGTCCTTCAGAAAGTCGATCGCTTACCGCCAAAAATGCGAGTATGCTTTTCAAGTTGAAACCAGAGCAATTTCACTCGACCGGAAAACCTACATAGCACTCAGTTCATGTAATGTATTCAAAAAATCTATTGGGTTCTATTGTTTCTCGTTCTATTGTATTATGTGTTTTGTATTATATCTTTATGAATATATTACATAAACTGCGTGTTACGTAGGTTCTCCCTTCACTTTTAAACACACAAAAGAAAACATGACACATATTAAATATGTTTCTTTGGGCATGCAACATAATTAGAAAAAGGATTACGAGAAGATTTGTCATTGCTTTAATTTGGATATTTCGGCCTTTCTCCAAAGGCCATCAACAGCAGTAGCTGGCCCTGTTCATTCAAGCTTGGCTTGTGCTCTTTAATGAGCAACGCTATATCCAAATTAAAACAATGACAAATCTTCTTGTAATCCTTAATGACACATATTCTTTTTCTTTTATTAGAATAGCAATTAAAGTCACTGACGTCTAGTGACAATATACTAATAAAGAATATAAACTAATGCATCTACATTATGCCCTTTTCTCTGATGACGGACCACTACAACTGCATGCATGCTACAACAGGGTTTCCAGGGATCAGGGAAAAGTCAGGGAAAAATGCAGTCAGGGAAAAGTCAAGGATTTTTTTATTTAGTCAGGGAAATTCAGATTTACCCAAAAAGTCAGGGAAAAGTCAGGGAATTTTTTTCATATCTAGCCCATAATAGCTATCTTATGCTTATTAATATATTATAGCTGCAATTTTAAAAGTAGATAGATATATCTTTCCAAATAAAGAATAAATCAACAGAAAAGAGAAGAAATTGAAATGAAAGATCAAAACATTGAACGCCTTCAAAAAAACCTCAAGTCCGGCTATACAAAGCAACTTGAGAAATCACCATGTGATTTTATAGATAAATGAATGTGTTGTGGATCAAATAATTTGTAACTTGGTTTGTTTGTCTTGTGCGAAATAGTCAGTGAAAAAGGCTATTTAGTCAGGGAAAAGTCAGGGAATTAAAATTTTCAAAATGACTGGGAACCATGTACCGACAAAGCATTATTCATTCTTTGACTTTTGATTTATTAAATCTTCTTAACTCGACCATCTTTTAGAGATTTCTCTTGTTCGCTCTAGAATGTTGCCGTTATTTTCAGTTGGTGGCCCAAAAACTCTGATAGCTTAGCTTGAAGGCCGGCAAGGCTGACCTGGAATCAAATAATGCACTCACAAATTTGAAATGGGCTATTAAGATAATTAATACAGTCACAAGCTTAGGGGATGTTTACATGGCACTAGGATCATCCTAGCACTAGGATCATCCTAGTAGGCGAATCATCCTACCTGCTATACATTTACTGCATTCTGTTTACATGGAAATTTGTCTTCACAACGGGTACTAGGATCATCCTACTAAACAGAATGCAGTACATGTAATATAGACAACCCCTTAGGACTAAATAGTGCTAATTTTATGTCCAATATTAATTTAGGACTATTTAGTTCTAAGCGTGTTTTCTATTGTTTAATTACCGCCTTTCAGTATCAAAGGGGTTTTATGGTAAGAGTCCAATTTTAACACTGTTCATTCGCTATTACCGCCAGCTGGCGTCTATAACCCACAGAGGAAACAGAAACGAGTTCTAAAAACTGAGCCTAAACGTGGGGAAACATTTCACATTTAATTTTGAAAAACGTATCTTTTTTGATAGGCCTTCCGTCCACACTAGCACAGTGTTTTTTCTACTGTCTAAGGTGCGAAAAGGAGAAGAAAATATACGTTTTCAAATTTATCTAATTAGTGCGGACGTCACCTTAACCTCATGGTTGTGCTCTCTTGAACCAGAAACTCCTGTGTATTAAAAGACAGTTAGAGATCATTATACTAAGAGAGCTCCGAGTTGATGTCGGCGCTACATATGTGCTTGGTGCTGAAGGTTATTTTTAGTAACAGGATCGGAAGTTGACGCCATATCGCGCGCGCAAGGCTCTCAAACATGTACAATGATTTAATTTTTACGCGCGCGCGCAGATGCGAAGCGTTTCTTCTCCAGAAATCAAATTTTATTGTTTGCGCGCCGATTGCGTCAACTTGCTGATACTAAAAAAACCTAAGCACTAAGCACATCGCGCAGACATGAATACCAATTTAGCTCTCTTAGTATTATGGCCTTTCATCGTCCAACTTCGAACTGGTCAACATAAAAGGGATTTACATTTTAAGTTTGAGGGTATTCTCTTTCAGAAGCTGGTACTTTTATGAAAGCCAGTATCAGTTTGAAATCTTGCAATTTATCAAATTGATGCTTGAAGTAAAAATAAGCTTGAGCGATGTGTGTTTTTATATCTTGATCGTTCATGATCCAATGTAGACGAAACGATGATTGTAATAATTATAATAATTTATTTAATAATTTATTTGCTGTTATGGCTTTAATAACGAATTAGTATTACAATTACTACAATTATAAGTATGAGATAAGCTTTCGCTTTTTCTTTCAGCTTTTTATTTTATCAGTTCGTTTTCTTTTTTCTTTTCTTTTTTTTCGCTTTTTTCTTTTTTCAAATCTATTCTAATTCTTGTCCTTCCTGGCTGGCTTTAATATTCTCAGCTTTCGATTTTAGCCTAACTGATCATGATTTTTAACTTTTCGATCGATTTTTGCCTTATTGATTTTCAGCTTTTCGATTTTTGCCATTTAGCTTTTTTACTTCCAGTCAACGCTGGCTGATTTCACAATCTTCCGGCATGATTTCCTTCATTTTCCTGATGAAGTCTTTTCCAAATTTGTCGTAAATGAAAGCAAGATGTTTAAGTATTTTGGCTTGGCATGTTTTCTTGGCTTCATTCAGGCAAGAAATATACAAATACGTAGTTTGACATTGTGGTTTGTTTGGATATACTTTGTAGAATTCCTTATTGCATTTTTCATATGCTTCCAAAGCACACAGTTCTGGGTCGTCGTTATCTGTCAAAGAAAAAAAGACAGAAAGAAAGAAAGAAAGAAAGAAAGAAAGAAAGAAAGAAAGAAAGAAAGAAAGAAAGAAAGAAAGAAAGAAAGAAAGAAAGAAAAGAGAAGAAAGAAAGACAGAATGAAAGAAAGAAAGACATATATTAACAAAATATACAAATAAATAGATAGATAAGTAAGTAAGTAAATAAATGAATGAATAAATAAATAAACAAATAGATAGAAAGATAGATAGATAGATAAATAAATAAGTAAATGAATAAATAGATAAATAAATAAATAGATAAATGAATAAATAAATAAATGAACCAACGAATTGCGAATCAATTTATGAATAAATAAATGAACAAACATGTATATATATAAAAGGAATAATAATGTGATGTCATCTTACCTACAACGACTGAGAGGTACTTTGGTCCTAACAATAAAAACGTTTACAAACCAATAATATTACTTTTATGTGAGCGAGAAAGTTAAAATATAAGGCGGTCCATGTAGTAGTGTCCGTGATCGTTCCATTCATTCATTTGAACAATTTCAAAATTATAAACTTTACGATATTCTTCGATATCTTGTTTTGTGAAATCAAAAACTATATAATTCCCCTTCCTAAATGTGGGTTTTTAAAATCTGGAAAACACATGCATGAATTTTAGTTTGAAATTAAAATTAAAAACTTAATCACTGTCGAGTTCAATTGGAATACAGTTCAGTGAAGGAATGGGAAGGAGGGGAGGGAGGGAGAGGAGGGAGGGAGAGAAGGGAAGGCTACTTGATATTTTGGCGGATTACTCAAAAGCTAAGAGTCCTCCCCTTTTCTTCTCCTTTCCTAACAAGAGTAACAAATAATATAATTATTTGTTTATTTATTTAATTTACCAGCTTTTTGCAGGAGTTCTGTTAGCTTAGAAACGTCAATTTTAGGATAACAGAGCTGGTACTTGTTTTGAAAACGAGCTTCTTGTTGCATCAATACCCTCCAGTTGTTAAGTAGTTCGCTTGAGCCGATTGATTCTCTACTTGAACAAGCTACTGACGCCTTTGAGAAAACACGTCAAATAATCTTTGTGTAGCTAGTTTTTTCTAGTTATTATTCAATTATGTTCTGTAATACGGAGGGAAAAATTGTAGTGGAAGGAAGGAAGGAAGGAAGGATTGGTCTCAGCCTCTCGGGAACTATTCAAAAAAGAAAGAAAAAAGACAAGACGAGACAAAATTAAAGTAAAGAAAAAAGAAAAAGAAAATGAAAAGAAAAAAAAAGAAAAGAAACGAAACGAAAAGAAGAGTAAGGAGGGAAGAAGGGAAAGAAAGGAAATTGCAACAAAATTATTCGATTGGCAGTAGAAATGAAAACTCAAAACTACTATCACGGGGAAAAAATAAATTCCCAGCTTGGGTCAAACATGGGGCTTCCAAGGGTGTAACCAGGGAATTCCTGGGAATCTGTTCTATTTTAACAAGTTTGGGTATTACAGATTTCCCAAGTAAAATAGAACAGATTCCCAGTTTAGACCCAAGGAAACCCCAAGTTGGGAATTGATTTTTTTCCCTAGCTGTGTATCAACAATCAACTTTAAAATCCACATAATTTTTCTTACCCTAATTTGATTGCAAATCTTTTCGAATATATTTTGTCCAAGTGGGGTTTTGAAAGTCCAAAACTCAATGCATTCCTTGATTTCTTCCAACGCCTTCATTCGGCCATTACCAAATGATACCAACGAGAAAAGTACCACCACAACAGCGACCCTCATCTGGTGCGACATACAAATGTAAAGATATTTTAATCAGTTGATAACTAAGCATATTGTGCCCTACTCCAAAATAATCGGCCCACGTCCCAAGAATTAGGGATGCAGTACCCACTCAGATATAAAAGGCTGTCAACCAAATTGAACTTTAGTAGCAAACGATTA
Organism: Telmatactis stephensoni; assembly: GCA_029948255.1. Classification (NCBI taxonomy): domain Eukaryota; kingdom Metazoa; phylum Cnidaria; class Anthozoa; order Actiniaria; family Isophelliidae; genus Telmatactis; species Telmatactis stephensoni. The sequence continues at coordinate 48,499 of JALIZF010000723.1, forward strand.
GAGAAATTGTGTCACTATAGAGGATTTGCACCATCACGTGACGGCAGCCATGACAGGAGGCAGGAACAATAGAGTCTGGACTAATCTGGTTTGTATATGTAATAGGACCCCATGCTGTCCAATTTGAAAATATTTGGACGAAAAAAATTCCGAGCTGAGGATATATAGCTGCCTCGAATCCCAATATTATGAGAACTTATCTTTATTCTCTGGTAAATTGTTCAATTTCATGTGTCCAATTTAAGAAAAATTGGACAGTCAACCAAAATTAAAGAAAAATCTATCTGTTGACAATATGTGATTTAGAGGCAACCAGTATACAATAAACTTGACTAAGAGTCCAGTTTCCCAGGAAAAAAAGACTCTATTGTTGTGCCTTCTGTCATGGCTGCCATCACGTGATATGGTGCAAAGCCTCTATATGCCAATTTGACTTGCGTGTCTAAAGTTCACTTTTTGTAACTACGGCAATCAAGTTTTCTTCTAAAAATCCTTTTGTTTTTATTAGGAAATGTCTAATTGAAAATGCAAACTCGAAATGAAACAGCAATATGGCGCAGAAGTCGCGCTTTATCAGAATCGCCGGTAATGACATTTTTGTAAGTTCTTTGAATCCCTCATTTCTTTGACTACGTCCACACCAGATACATTTGCATCATTTTTCTCCCTCTTCGCACCTTAGGCAAAAGATAAACGGGTGTACGTTGCTGAGATACCTGACCGTAGCAAAAAAATATGTGTTTTTCAAGTTAATATTCAGGCCTAGGGATAAATTGTAGAACTCATCCTCGGAAAATATATATACATTTATGGATATACAGATATATATCTATGTGTGTAGAAATTATAGTTAAATACCTACAAGACAGTGAAGAGTAAGAGAAAGGCTAAAGTGATACTGATAAAGCCACACATACATAAATCAGTTTGATTAATAGCCACAGCAAGTACTGATGCATTCGTTTTTAATGTTTTTTAAAGTACTTGAAAATAAAACCTTTAAAACCTTCATTCAAGTTGCATTGTTCCACACTGTTGTACCATTGAATTTCAAAGAATATTTACCATAATTGGTTCTCACTGGGTGTTTTTTAATAATACGAAGATTTTGAAGCCAATCTGGTATTATAATGGTGAATATACAATCATATTTTTCTAAAATAATACAATGCAACCGACAAAATTTAATATATGAAGTAACTCGACGCCAAAAAATATTAACAAATAATAGCTAGGCCCTAACACGAAAACAATAGGTTCTCTAAAGTGAAAGCGTGAAAATGATACTATACTATTTGTCATCAATTAAACGGAAAACAAACAAGATAGAAAATGAAATTTTGAATACTGATGACGGCGTTCTAGAGGTATACGATTAACCATACGTGCAGCTTTAACTCATTGATTCTATACGCTCAGCTTCCATGCACTAAGCACCTTCCATTAAGATCACTCCGGGCCAGAGGCTCTGACTCTGGACTGTCTTGATAAGAACTGACCTAGCTTACATAGAATACTGACGTTATATTACACCCATGGATGTCCGTCTTAACACAACGTAGTCTGTTTTCTATTAGAATGGCCTGGCATCCTAGAAGTTTTGGATTAACTTTCATATAAATGACAACTTTAATTGGTATCCGTTAATGTTTAGTAAACTACGTGAAAGCGGGACTCGAAGAAAATCGAAACAACAAAATCAGCTTCTTGGTGTTTTCAGGTCCTGATAGAACACTCTCATTCGCTTTTGATATGTAAAATCGTACCTTTTTGTTGCTGTGGTTTTCTTTGTCTCGACCTTTGTAGCGTTTTTGTAAGTTAAAATTAATGATATGCAGAAGCAAATAATGAGGGAATATAGTCTGTGACATGCGCATCACATACGAAAATCATGAGACATGTTTGCCACGCCTTAATTTCTTAGTGGTATATTTAAAACTCTTTTCGACCGTCCGTCAAGCAGCAACTTGCGCACTTTTAAATTTGTTGACTTTAAGGTGGCCCGCGGGTTGGCCCACGTGTATTTATTGTGGGGGAGGCTTGATTTTTCAGGTCAAATTTTGAGCGTTTAAACCGATTTCTGAAATTTTTGGTACGCAAAATAAGACACCTTTCTTTTTTAAAACGGTGCAACTTTTAACTCAAATTAAGTAAAAGTTTAGGAGATATGAGGAGGGCTAATAAGATAGGTTAACTGGCACTGTCCAAAAGTTCCTTGATGTGTTACTGGCGGTCTGCGGTTTTGGGGGAGGCTAATTTTAAGTATTTTAAATATTTTATAGTTTGAGGCTCAAAATTGCAGGAAAATCAACAAAAACAAATATACGTGACTTCCAAATATGGTAATGCCTGCCCATACATGGAATAGATTTCATGGCCGTGCGAACGACAACTTTTTATAGACGGATATGTTTGATATGCAAAATCTTTCAAAATTTGATTTAGCTGGTACTTCACAGAAAGAATCTCAAAGAGCTATATAATTACGGGTTATTTGTTTTCTTCAAATTATTATGGGAAGTATTAGATTTTTATAAAGGTGTATGTCACTCAACCCACGGCTTCGTCAGTTCTATACATTTCTTTGTATTTAAATTCTTGAACCTTTTTATTTCTTTTTTTTCCTACATTACTTGTGTTTACGATTGATGATCCAGCCAGTTTTCTTCGATGTAGAACAATCATGTTCAAATATTTCGATTATAGAATACAAATGCAAATGTATGGAGCTGAATATGTTTGGATTAACTGAAAATGACGTCACTGACACCTCTAACTAGGATTCCTAAAAAAGATAGTACTTCCTCCTGGAATATTGAGAAAAGGTCAGAAAAGATTTTAACAAGTGATTATTAGGGATAGCCTCCTCCGCAGGCATCACTGTGAGGTTTTTTTCTCAAAAAAGCGAGAAGGGAGAGCCTGGGAACGAGGTTGTTTTTTTCCTGTTCTTGGGTTTCCTGTGTAAAAGTCTCCGCTCGGTCAAATAACCGTTACAAAGGAAGCCCAAGGAGGAAAAATAAGGAGTTGCCTGCGGAGGAGGCTATATTAGAAGAGAGAGAAAGACCTTTCAAGAATTGTTTAATGAAGTTTCAGCTAAATTGAATTTCAAACGATTTTGACCATAGTCCCGATTTAAGAGGAAATCACATTTTTAATCTTAAATGGGTAGAAACAAATCTCATTTTCAGTTCCAAAGCAATACGGCGGTCAAAGTCTGCGCATGCGCAAGATTTCGCGGGCTTTGACGGGTAAAGGCTATTTTGCGAGCTTCAGAACGACATTTCGCGTCAAAGGACCCCATTATTAGAGCTAGATTTTAGGTTTTAGGGCTAGGTTTAGGACTAGGTTAGGGGTAGACCCTATCCCAGTCCCTAGCCCTAAACCTAACCTTTATCTATCCCTAGTAACGAGACCTTTTGACGCGAAATGTCGTTCTGAAGCTCGCGAAATAGCCTCTACCCTTTGGACGCGCTCGCGTCTTGACCACAGGAAGCCCATGCAGTGTTTACTAGCACGAACTTCTTCCTTTTTATTCGTCCCTTTTCTACTGATAAGAAATAAAAGGCATTTATACTAAAATGCATCGTAAAAACTCTATTTTGATCGATTTTGCCTTCGCATGAATTGTATGCGTTTTTGATTGGGCTTCCTGTGGTCCGTCCCCATAGCTGCCATGCATCGAAACAAATTCACTGACAGCTTGAAGCTACCAATATCTTTTTAGGTACAAAAATTATAAAAATGATCAGTACCTTGATAGTCGGTAGAAATAGAATAATCTTTAACCTGTTCATTTGGATTTTAAGTAGCTTTTAGGTGTTGTTGTTGTTGTTGTTTTGTTTTTTTCAATTTCTTAAGATGGTCATACAACTACGCATGCGCAGACGTTTGACCTTCGTTAAGCGTGACGTCCCCCTTCCACAAAGCTAAGCCCCCTTCATGCCCTATCCCTTTCCCTAGATCGAGGGCTCCTTCATCGTAGTCGGTCACGCTGTCCCCTACAAAGCTTGCGTGACTGCATGGGTCATGATACTAGTCTGACGATGTAGCTGGTAAGCAAAGCGAGCTATGAAACCTATGATTTTCAATCCCACGCAATTCTAGAGTATGCAGGACAACACAGAACTTTCCAAGAAGACAACTTCTAACAGACTTCACAAGCCAGTACATCCTACACAACCAACCGTCAAGTAAGAAAAGCTAAATATGAGTTCTGCCGTGTTCATTAGAGATAACGGTCAAGGTTGTCTGCAGGCTGTATAAGAAATGCCACAGTGTTCTACTGATACTCTTAGACGGCATATAATCATTCGAAATTGATAGAATTAGATACATAATTAAAGGCATGGTTTAATCTGGTTTATATAATATTGATATTGCAAGTCAGCACTGAAATGGGGCCAGGTCAGTTTACAATGATGAATTTAATAAATTGATGAATAAATTTCTCCTGGTTGCTACAGGATTCTGTATCAATGTCAGTGAAAATATCTGAGAAAATCTTCAGTTGTAATCATTCAAAAATGAATTTGTGAAAGAGGAATACCATCTCTGCTCTGTATGTTACGGTATAAGCTTGGAGATTGAGACATCTCAGGTCATGCAGAGCTCAGTAGAGAAATAAGCCGGACTCTAATAAAGGCGAAACTTCATAAATAAAAGATCCATAAATGAGCAATAACAAAGTAATAGTTATTACAGCTAGAGGGCATACATCACAGGAGGCAATATTAGACTTTATATTTTGGCTCCTTGCAATTGTCCTTGCATCGGTAGCGACTACCACAGGAATCCCAACTGAGGAACGAACAGACCGATTAGTAGAATTAGTCTAGAGACGATATATCACCGTATCAATAAAATTCCACTTTTGTACATATCTATAATGGTGTGCTGGGTACAGATTGAGTGGTCATTGAGAAGAGGTGAGGAGTTCGCAGTATATATAGAGTAAATGTTGGATCGGATAGATGGAGGGGAGGGAAAATGCTGGTTGATGTAGAGAGGTGGCGGTTAGCCAAGGTTTGACTTACAGAAAAGTCCACCGTACATAATGATGTGGCAATATGTATTTTTAAGAACTTGAAATAGATTTTTTATTTGAGATTCAGATTCGATTTATCGAACTATTGAATGACGTTCGATACAATATATTGCAAGAAGAATATGCTGGAAAATGAGAAATAAGATTCAGACATCTTAGCCAGTAAAGCTTAGTATAGATTCCTTGAATTTTCAGAGTTAGTTCTCTTTGTTTTTTTCTCTTGCTTATTTTTCCTATATTATATTTTTAAACAGTTTTGGTTGATTGTGAAGTTTTGAAAGTATTGAAACTATTTGTGACGTTACCTTCCAAACTTCTCATTAGCATTTCAATGGTACTCGTTGACCCGGAGCAATTTAATGAATTCTCTTTCGATATCTGAATCTTTTGTGTACTTTCTGGAACCAAAGTTCTATTGGCCAGTGAATAATACTATTGTTAATAGACACGGATAAATCATTTGGCTTCCTACGGTCGTTTACCATTGTGTTTGAAGTTTATTGCAAAATAAACTTCGTTATGTTCATTAAACAAGATTGATACAAACAAAATTTCTACAAGAAAAATATCTGATTCAGCAAACAAGGCAAGTGAATAATGATATCTAGTTTTGTCGTTTTATAAAGTTGTTTAATCTTTTAACAAAGCGTTGCTTGCAAGTTGGGCAATCGACTTGACTTGCCTTGACTCGCTCATGAGTAGTCTCAGCAAAATAGTGTAATAATTTGCAACTTGGCATTGGTTTCAGCCTATTATAACGGCCATAGTCGTTGTGTACAAATCAAACACAACTCTATTGTTTAGACAACTTATAGTTCTAAACTTCAACGGCAAATATGAACAACAAGGATATTTCACAGCAATGAATTTTGCACAAATGAATCCAATTATATTTTATAACATTTTGTATTGTCTCAAAATAGAGCATGCCCAGTGTAAAAGAATACTTGTGTTTGCTGTTTGTGAATAAATGATTTTATAATAAATCTAAGTTGCCGTTAGTGGATTTGATTTTGTAACAGTTCTATATTCATAGCCCTAGGAATCCATCTTTGATGTTGACCGGTTGACAAGAATGGCGTTTGGATGGTCGTTTCACGATGGATAGAGTTAGACAGATCCAAGGTCAGTGAATTCGCATAGCATGTATGCTACGTGGATATGGATCCAGTGCCGCCACTACACTTGTCATTAGTTGCTTAACTCATAAACTGATTAGCTAAAGTAAATATTTTAACACCTCTAGAGGGAGACCTCGTTAAACAATGGGATATGGACTGACGTTGTAAAAAAATATTAATAAAAAAAGATACATGAAGATGATTCTAAGATGATATTTACAACAGCTTACTTTCCGTTGGTCCATAAAGCAATATCAATGTTGTCCATAAATTATAATGGTTTTGTATGATGTTGACCGTTTTGATGAAAATAAAATATATATATTTGAAACTTGGAAATTCTGCTGAATATGCCGACAATAATACAAAATTATGAATTGTTGTTCTCTCAGAGAACTACTTGTTTTATTAGTTTTTTTTTTTACCTGATAAATAAATCAAGGAAACGGTCAATCAAAAGCTTGCAAACAACAATTAATTATCACCTAAAATGTGCTAATGGAGCATGAAGAACAATTGTTTGATAGATTTAATTATACTGTAATAAATGCTCAAACTCGTTCAGTAAACAAAGGCCATATATACTTTAACCAGCAGTTCTGAAAGCATAAGTCCACACTTATCTTTTCCGTTTCCGTAACTTAGACAAAACAAAAAACAAAAAAAACCATGGTTTTAGTATATACGCGTTTTTATCTAGGTAAGTGAAGACCTAGCTATTTTTGAGAAAAAACATAATTCAGATCGAAACGGCCATCTTGCACTTCTTGGCTGATTAAGCAATAGGAAATAAACTAACCTTAAGATGTTCCTATTTTAAAATCTATAAGGATTTTCTATAATACATAATTTATTGCTCTATAATAAGGCCTCTTGAATTGTGACCTCTCTTCACACATTTTTGGAAGTACTTATACGCAATCTGGGTGACAGCCACTAACCAGTTGCTAAGGACGCGACCAGTAAAATCATGTATATGTATATGTATTCACAACCACCTGTGCATATTTATATCAGTTTTTTGAAGTGCTGCTTTAAGATGGTCCATCGTGGCTTCGTTTTTCATGGGAAGGATTCAGAATGAAGTGATTACGCGGGATGAGTTCGCGAGGATTAAGAGAAGATACCAAATCGAAACTGGCTGCAAAGCTACTCCAAGAATGGAGAAAAAATGTATACGAGATCTTGCTACAGTTTTGAGTTTTTGATTATTGTTTTTATTTGGTTAGAAATAACAATTGTGTTGCTGATTTGTAACCATGAAATCGAAAAGCGGAAAAGATACAATGTGATCGTCTTTACATATACACAACGACTTAATGTCAAAGAAATCTTACAACTTTTGCAATACAGCACTGTATTTTCACTCTAGATTTATTTCGCATAAATTGTTTATTATATGTTTTTAACAGCACAATTGCAATTGCTTACTAAGCTGTGCGTTTTGCTGTTTTAGGTCAGTCCTATGGGCAGAGACGACCGTCCCTCACCGCTGTGTTACGGCGGATCTTAGAAGGATATCCAGACGGAGGACAAATACTAAAGGTGTCTACCATTCAATTGTACTTATTTAGTCACCACTCGATAATTTTGTGTTGGGATCGAAATCTGAAAATACAAAGATTGGAATCCAGTGCATCAAAACTACATGTTTATGTATTGCTATAGTCAGTATCTCTATTTTATTTGATAACCACGTGCAAACATTTTGTAATTAGGGTACTCGTCGTTATCATTACTTGTCATAGACTATGTGCTTTGCCACCATATCACAAAGGTGTTTTTACCACCTTAAATTTCGACGACGCATGAGCCATCTCTCTTCAGTATCCTCTCTACCATGACACTTATGTAGTTGTTTAGAATTGGGCACCTCTTCAAATAACAACTCTGATGCATCTTCCCATCAACAGCTACCACTGTCTCGCCTTAGTGTCAACGTACAATAACACCTCTTCAATGACTAGATCTCTGCAATACTCTTCTCATGCTATAATTATGGTCGTCTCTCTAGAATGGCCTCCTCTCCAAAGCGCGGCCTGCTCTCTACATTGTCTACCACTTAACAATACCTCTTGATCATGATCTTCATCACATTCCAAGGGTGATCCATCGTAGAAAGAAAGATTGAACTAGAGCAGTTTTAGTAGTTTTCGTACGACTGTGAAAACGACACCGTCACAGCATGACACGGTTACTGCAGGAATTTCAAATGTTTTTTATAGACATCACGGCGCTAACACGGTCACGGCACGTGGCGCGGTACGTCTCACACTCATACAAAAACTGCCCTGTGCTGATACAACATATTTTGACATTTCTTGCCACACAGGAGCTCATCCAGAACGCTGACGATGCAGGAGCAACAGAAGTCAAGTTCCTTTTTGATTCACGCGAGAACGCATTTGGAAACGCATCACTGATTCATCCTGAGCTATCAAAATTTCAAGGTCCTGCGGTGTACGTCTACAACAATGGACTTTTCAAAGAGAAAGACTGGCATGGAATCGAAGGCATTATGCAGGGAAATAAACGTCTCGATCCTTTGTCTGCTGGTAGATTTGGTGTCGGCTTCAATTCTGTCTACCATATAACAGGTAGTTCATTTATAGAAACTTAAAGGTTGCATATATATATGAAAATAATACAAGTACATGCCAATCATTGAATTTCAAAAGGAAAGCCAGAATTGGAAGGTAGCTTATGTTGAATTGCATCAGTGGTCTCTTTTGATTCTTGATGGGTGCATGCTTCTTATGTTAAAATTCAAAAAGATTAAAATCTACGGACTGAAAGAGTGCCCAAGAATTAATAAAAATATGTTAAAGGAAAAGCTTGATAATATTCTGGGTCAGACATAACATACACGTCGATTCTCTCCTTATATTCTTCGGACTGACTGTGTGCATTTTGCCGATTTGTTACTTATATATTCAGACATTTACAAATGGTATAATTTACTCGATTCAAAAGACGAAACACGTCTTTCTTATCCCCTCATCAGTGGCGTATCGAGGGGTAGGCATACAGTAGCGGATCCAGGATTTTTCAAAGGGAGATTCCTTTTCTTAAACCCAATTGTGTATAATACTCTACAAGACACAACGCAAAACTTCTAACAATATTTATGAGACATATTTCTATTACCCCCCCAAAATCAAACCTTCAAGGGGGGTTCCGTAAACCCTTAATTTCGATCCCCCCTGGATCCGCTACTTCATCTGACAGACGATGTCAATGATATCACTTTAAAGTTTTACTTTTAATTAATTATTCACGATATTCAAATGTTATCTCAAGTATAATCCGTACTTGGACAAAGTTTGTTTTTGTTTCTCGGTGCTGGACAAATTTTTTGGCGGTAACTTGATATCAAGAAAATTGCTCCCCCTTTTGCTCAGGCCTCGCTACTCCCCTGCATGCCCTTCATTGTTTCGTTATATTTAATTCATTTATTTTTTATCGCAGATTTACCCAGCGTTGTTAGCGATCACTACGTTGCTTTTCTGGACCCACAAGAGACGTTCTTTGGTGCGGGAGAAACAGGTCGACGCTTCGATCTTAGAACTGACTCCCTCCTACCTCGTTATGTGGACCAGTTTGCGCCGTACGAGGACGTGCTTGGGTGTAGCATCTCGTCTGGATTGCTTAACGGGACGCTTTTCCGTCTCCCCTTAAGAAAATGGCCATCAAGGGTTTCGGTGAAACCCTACACTCATGCGAAAGTAAAAGCCCTCTTCGAGTCGCTCATCGAAGAAGCGCCGCTACTTTTACTTTTTCTAAAGAACGTAGAAACCATTAAATTTTATGAAACTACCAAAAGCGAGAAAGAGAAAGAGACCTACTGTATCACAATTAAAGAAAGTTTGAAAGCATCAATCAGGAAAATGAGGAAAAACTTTATCCAAATCGCCATGGATTCTTCAGAGCTACCTCATGAGATGACCTACGAAATGGTTTTTGAAGAATCGAATAATGGAAAGTTGGAAAGAGAGTACAAATACATGGTCCTGAATAGAGTTGGAGGCGAAAGCACAAAATTGTCCGACATGTCTTCACAGCTGCATCTTCTTCCTTGGGCAGGCGTTGCCGCGTCCGATGGACCAATTTCAAGGAAAACCTACAACTGGACGAGTCTTTTCCTTCCTACCTCTCCCCCCTGAGTCCGACTGCCGTACAGGTCTTTCTGTGCATATTCATGGTACCTTTGGAGTTACAGATAATCGCCGCAATCTCAAATGGCCTGGAGCCGAGTGTCAGAATGATGACACAGCTGTTTGGAACCATCTTCTTCTCAAAGAGGTTATCAGTAAGGCCTATGCTCATCTTCTCATCCAACTTACTCAATCTCAATACCCAATAAATGCGATACTGCCAGTGGTGAGCTCAATTCTCCCAGATCTGGACCGTTTACAAGGCCATTGGCAGCTTCTACTGGAGCCCTTCTTTGAGGAGCTGGCCCACAAAGCGGTGTTCTGGACAGAAGCTGGGGGCGGAAAGTGGATTGCACTTGAGAATGCCGTATTGAGTAGGCTTTCAAGTATCTCAGCTAAGACTAGACCTGAAGTCAGTGAAGCTGTTGTGAAATGTCTTCTTCTTGCAAATGAGCCAGTGGTTCGTTTACCAGGTAAATTGTCAGCATCATCAAAATCTCGGATGTAGTATTGTATAGAAAACTTAGCTTCTGGTAGTTTTTCGTGTCGTTTTTGTTATTGCATCGTCGCCGAGTTACTTCAAAGATTTTCATTGGAAGAGCAAACTTCAAAAGTAAAAGAAATATTTTTAGACTCATTCAGCTAACTGCGCCATTTCCGTACGTATTTAGTTACGCTTTTGATTGGCTCCATCCAGATCTGGACCGAGGAGCAAGTGTGACTCAGTTCGTGACTCAGTTTGTGCGCGGCGTCCCAGGAACCTCACACACTTGTTTCGACTTCTTTCCATTCCGTGTAGCTTTAATTGGCTTTAAATACCCTTAAAACGGAGCACGGATATGGAGAGAGTTTTACCTTTAAATTTTATCGGCAGTGATTCGTTAGCTAGGATTGTTTTACTCTTGTAATTCACGGGAAATATAGCATTTTCAATTCTTTAAAAGCCTTATTAAAACAATAATTATTACTTATGCAAAATGTTTGCCTCCCACAGGGCATGCGCTACAAGCTGTCGACGAGTATCTTGTGATACATGTTTCATCAGTTCAACAAGTCACACCTTCCTATGTCCGTGAGATCTTAAAGAGAAATCGATCTCGAAGTACTTCGAACACATCTGCACCGCATGAGATCAACTGGACATTTATTGACAGAAATGAACGGTTGAACATCCTAGAATTTGTAATGAAGGATGGCAATTTGAGGGACTTAGCAGGGCTTCCTTTGCTCCCCCTAGCAAACAAGGCATTCACAGAGTTCAGACCAAATTGTTTTGGCACCAACCAAGAGAATGCAATATTTGTTGCTTCAAGGTTGCACCCACAGAGTCTTATCCCTGATCGGGTTCCAGATTTCTGGATAACGACTTGAGTGATACCATCATGAATGAGTTGAAATCGGTGACTTTGGACGCAGAAAAAGACGACACAACCTGGAATCACAAACGCAACTGGTCTACTTGGCACCTTTTCTTGTCCCAAATCTTCTTAAAAATTCACTTCCTGAAGAATGGCGCGGTAACACAGTGGTCGTACCTTGGGATCCCAAGGACAATCAAGCTGGTGAAACGTGGCTCAAAGGTCTATGGTCTTGGCTCCGTACAGAGTTTTCTACTGATCTAAGCTCATTCGAAGGCGTACCATTGGTTCCCCTGGCGCCTGGACGTGGTGAAGCAAGCGTCTTATAAAGATTAAAAGCAACCACTCAGTCATCAAGGGTCATCTCACTTTGCATCACTTCCAAGAATGTCATCAATGCACTTCAAAAGACAGGATGTGTTGTACTTTTGCACATACCCATGTTCTGCGATCATTTAGATTTGAGAAAACATCTAGAGCCTCCAACACCATCTGGTGTTCTTAAGGTATGTATTTTAAAGGATGATGAATGAAGTTATATTAGGGATTTATGAATACTCCTTCTACTCATGATGGGCCATTGATGGGCCACAGCAAAATATTCTTCGTTCTTTGAGTAAGATATAATTGTTTTTGACAGATTCTATCAGCTGTCATAGAAGAAGAAAGTCTGCTCTCCATCTCAAGATTACCCACAGATGATAAGAGAGCCATACGATCATTTTTATCAAGTCTAAGAAATCCATCAGACGATGAGATTGTGACACTCATGTCCTTGCCAATTTTTGAAGCAATTGATGGCACGTTTACCGCTCTTCAATGTGGTGGAACTGTAACTGGGGTGAAACTTGATGTTGCTCCTCCTCGTCTTAGTCTTCCAGGTATGCCATTGTTCGTTCGTTCGTTTGTTTGTTTATTTGTTCGTTTGTTTGATTTGAAGCTGAATTGAAACGGTAACATTTTTTTTCTAATTCACTTTTTGCCGCTAGGTGATATCCTTATACCAGAGTCGGATCAGATCATCTCTGCTGCTGACGAAGATTCTTATCAGTTGCTACGACGATTACCAGTGCGGATTCTCAACATGTCGAATTTTCTATTACAAAAGGTATAATCATATACGTTACCCAAGTGTACTAAAAGTTGATGATGATATTTTCCGGCCCTATCATTTAAAATTCCTTACATGCACATTGTTCTGTAAATTTCGTACTCGCGAAAAGTGGCAAGTTAAAAAGTTGTCTAGTTCGACTCTCACCACCGTGGTTCTACGTCGTTCCCATAATAATATAAGTAATAGTAATATAATAATAGTATAATAAAAGAATTCACTGTTCGCTCGTGTGATGTTTGTGTTTAGTGGGCTTTGATGATATTTTTTGTAACGTTTGCATTGTTCTTTCTAAGGTATTCCCTTTCGTGGAAGAACAAACGTTTTACACAAGAAAACAAGTGACCGCTTTAATGACATGGGTACTTCAGAGACTCCCTGTATTATCAAGTGAAAACAGATCCTTTCCAGATCATCTCAAGATTCTTAAGTTTGTCCCAGTGGCCAACGAAGAACTCAAAGCTCCATGTGACCTGTTCGATCCTGACGATGACATCTTAAAAAGTTTGTTTGCTGGTGAGCCCTCAGCGTTCCCAGGCGAAGAGTTTGGCACTTCGCACTCTCTTAGTGTACTCCGGGTATTTCTTGGTTTGAGACGAAGTAGGTCACTGGTTGGTGAAGACGTCCTTACAATAGCTAAACAGATTGGAGATATGCCCGAAGAAAAGGCAGAGAAGAGAGCTTTCGCACTTTTGAAATTCCTCAATGAGCATTATCATCTCTTGGAAACAAGGGTTGCCTTTGATGATGGGTCTGGCTCAGTGAACTACATTTTGTTGACAGAAGCACTTTGTAACTTCCCATGGCTTCCAGTATCAAAAAATCCACCAAACAAGTATCCAACGACGATGCCCTGGTTCAATGGAACTCGATCACTATACCGTCCCTGTGAAATGCGAAGTACAGATTATGCTTGCTTGATAGGATCAACACTGCT
>JALIZF010000681.1:0-58571 GCA_029948255.1 Telmatactis stephensoni
TCAAGGAATGACTGTTGGTGAAGGTGAAGCCTTTCGATATGTAGTCATTCATCCTGGAAACCATGCCTTTGAAGCCAAAAATCCTGGAGCCTTTTATGTTGCATTGTCAAGAGCCAAGTCAGCTGGAGGACCTAACAGGGACCCTGACTTTGCTTTCCATGAAGATGTGCTGATTAATGAAGACAGGTTTCATGCAGTAAACACTCCAACTACTCGTTCAAGATCAGCAGAAATCCAAAGGCTGCATTCCCTTGCTGTAGAATGTCGTCACCGAGAAAGTTTAGCTGCAGCATATGATGAGTCTACTTTCCGTAGACTTGTAGACTGGGCTCAGTCTACACCAGTTCATTGAATTGTAAATATTATATTACGTAGAAAGTTATTGTGTTTGCATAGGTTTTGTTTGTATAGATGATGGGCCTGTGTGGCTCTGAATATCTGATTGGCCTGTGTGGCTATTACCCGATTTCAAATTGCAAAAACTATTCTTTAATAGCTTTTGAAATATTTCTTATTATCCAGACTGGCTACCCATGGTTACCCATGTGTTCTTTGAAGCGTTGAATCCTAATTCTTGTTTGGAAATACGGCTTTATTTAAGTCATATAATAAAATAATTTTTAAACTCGCTTGCTCAGTCTCTACAGAGAAATATCAGACCTCTGTCTTTGCTATGGTCTGCGACATTAGGCCGTACATTCAAGACCTCTGTTATTCCTTTGTACAGACCTTGCGCTCATTTAATAATCCTTTATTACGGAGTCCTAAGAAAAATACATCAAAAAAGGAAACAAATAAATCAATATTTGCAGTCAACAACATTTGTCAAAATTTGTCAATTTGAAAAAATATTTTGTTTTGATTACATTTTGGAAATATGCTACATGTAGATTTAATGTACTGATGAAGTCAAGTTTTTGACAACTCTGGTCCTGAATTTTTCGTGAAATTTGTAATTTGTCAATGAATTGTCTCCGACAAATGAAACAAAAACAGTTCAAACGATCAAAACCTTAGACATATTGCAGTTTGAAATCTGGTAAATTTGTATCCAAATACCCTTTGTGGGTAAGGATATGTGATTGGCCTGTGTGGCTATGAATGTCTGATTGGCCTTTGTGGCCATCATTATCATTATCATCATCATCATCATCATCATCATTATTATTATTGTTAGTATTATTACTATTGTTAGTATTATTATGACTATTATTATTATTATCATTATTATTGTTATAATTGTTATTATTATTATTATAATAATTAGTATTGTTAAAGTTATTATTATTAATATTGTTTTTTTATTTATAATTTTTTTTTACATTTCACGTCAGCATATCTACAGAGTCTTTTGTCTGCTGGAACTCAAACCAAAAATATTTCTACATGCTATAAAAGTGCAGTAATCAAATTTGATATATAGTCAACATCATTTGAAACATTTTACAAGAATTTGATTTGAAACGATAACTCTGTATTTCATTCATGGAAAGAAGATAGACTTGATAAAACCAAGTTTTCAAAAATTTTAGTGTGTATTTCACTAAATTTGTGGCAATCAATTGAAATGGAAAGACTAACAAAACTGAAATAATCTTAGGTATCAAAAACCACCCTAGCACTATTGCAGTTTGAAATCAGGTACTTTTGCATCCTATTACCCTTTGTGGGTGAGGATGTGTGATTGGCCTGTGTGGCTATGAAAATGTGATTGGCCTTGATGGCTGTGGTTAGCCTTTGTGGCTATGATATCTCATTGGCCTTTGTGGCTAAGGATATACACTCACTCACTCATACACCCAGTCAATCATTTACTCATTCACTTATTTATTCAGCCATTTATGTGTTTCATATTTTGTTCATTCCTTTCTAGCGTTCAATACAATTCAAGTGTTCATATTTAATATTAATTATGTCACTATTAACCTATTGACTATCTTATCCAATCCAATTTAGATAGAGGACATAGCAATTCAGAATACAGGTTATGTTGTTCTTATTTGATTTTTTTAGTTCCCAGTACTTGAAACTGGGGAATAGTAGGTGGTATACATTTATGAGAATGCGGTTTTATTTTGATATCATCATTATTATTTTTATTATTGTTTTTAATTTCAACATTCTCAGGCTAGTGATTTTTTTTTTTTTTTAATTTTAATTCTTTATATAGGTTTGCTGTACACAGGTATTTTTACAGACAGTCATTTTTATTAAGCAGGTGAGATTATTCTGTTCTTTCTTATTAGTCCTAATGTGCATTATAGTATAAACATGCTTGGTCTATCACAAATTCTGTTTTATGTTTGGCAACTCTACTAATGGTCTACTAATTGTTTTATATCACCTGTATTCAGCATCAAGCAAAAATTCAAATTCTTTATTTTTTATTTGTCCTTTTATGACATCATGGGCTCTCAATGCAAGTACTAGCTATAAATATGACATCCACATGCACCAAAAAGACGTTTTTACAAACAATGTATTGATTCATTGTTTGCAGAATCATTTACAATCATTGTTCTAATTTATTTCAGTTGGATCGTACATCAACGCATGGAATATAATGTCTATGTTGCAGTTTAATAGTATTCCAAATACATGTATATCATGATGTTAATTTCCTTCTCGTTATAATCTTTAGCTTATCTTTCATAATGCTTTAGTCCCCGGAGCTAACATGTATGTGCATTTGTCGGGGACTACGTTTTCCAGATGTTTGATGTAATGCATGATTATCTCTTGTAAAATTTTTTAAAGAAGAATAATTATGTAACTTAGCTAGGATGTTGAATAAGCACTCTTCATAATAAATTGTGTACTAGAAGGATACACACAATAAGAATTCAAAGTTGTTTGTGTTTTACTCTATATATAAGCCAATAAGTATTATTGATTATTAGTATTTTTATTCAAGTGAATATAACAAATCCGGCGCGCTCATTGGTCGAAATTGGAATCTTATGCTGCTATATTTACTTACAAGCTTTACTTACAAGCTTTCGCATCAGTTTCAAAATGGTGGACAGTCGTTTAAAATTACAGAAAAAAATTTTTTTTCTCCGTTATTTGTTTTATTCAAAATATGCTCGAAGACTCGCAGCTCGGTAAATATTCCCCGATAATCACTTCGCCTTCGGCGAATAATTGTTAAATATCAGGGTTTTTTTCAATTATAACATATAATATATATGTAACCATCATGACGTTGAAAAAAGTAATCTGAATCGGATTGGAAGAACATATTTCTATCCATCGGTCAATTACTTTTAATTATTAACGAATGTCGATTGATTTTCTGTTATATCAACTGCATATAACCAGTGATGTGTCGCACATATCTTTGAACTGATTATCAAATATCTTTTTCGGGAGCTCCGCTATTAGGTAATACCTAATTTATATATTATTTTTAACTAAGCAACTTATTTATTCCTTAGGTCCTTTGCCTGATACTGTGAAAGAGTTTTGGCAAATGGTTTGGCAACAAAATACTGCAACAATAGTCATGCTAACAAACCTTATTGAACTGGGAAAGGTATTGTATGCATGTTGAATTGTTTACATTTACGATTCTTTTTGTGAGTTCAGTGAAGTATGTAGAGTATATCGAATATAGTGGTAGTGAGTGTGGAGTGATTGTCACTGAAAAGCCCCTTCAGGGGAGTGTCAATTAACATATTGATTGATTGATTTAATTCCAATCTCAGATGAAAATATCTACTGCGCATGATTACCCTTGTTTTGAAACTGTTTTGTCGTATTCTCGATTAGGTAAAGTGTCATCAATATTGGCCTGAAAGAAGTGAACAATATGGAGACATCACGGTGACCAATCATCAAACGCAAGTGTTTGCAGACTATGTCATACAAACGTTTATTCTGTCCAAGGTTGGTAATTGTACACACCATTACTCATTATACACCCACGTATAGTCTAATGCATGCAAATTAAATTATGTAAATATTTTATATAGGTTAGGTGGAGCGGTAGAGATCGATAACACACATCACATTTCAGTTCAGTTTGCCAGCATCACATTCTGTACTCGCTCGTTTTCCCCTACGCTCCCTCGCTTAAGATGGCAGTTGTACTGTGTCCAAATATATACAATATAGTACAGTGCACATGTTTAGTCCAAACATATGTCGTCAGTTGATTATTTGTGTAACAGCACAATGAATTATAAATCACAGATCAAATTATGTTTCAATTAGACCAATAGAACCAGCCGCCAAGTACGTCAGTTCCATTTTACTGCTTGGCCAGACAAGGGAATTCCCCAGCATGCTACTTCAATACTTGCATTTAGAAGGAAAGTACGCAAGGAGACGCCTGCCAATGCTGGTCCAACAGTTATTCATTGCAGGTAACAAAGGAAATGTGACAAAACCACAGAAATTAACGGCTCATGCCACATACAAAATATTCATAAACACCTTTACTAAGTTCTATAATTTTAGCAGTGGCGAGTTAGATTTTCATCAGTTTCAGAGCTGAAGATGAGTCAAGACAAAACGTTTCCGACTATTGACGCATACAGAAATCTTTCAGTTTTTCTTTTCAGTGCTGGCGTTGGAAGAACTGGTACCTACATAATGATTGATGCAATGCTTGAACAAGCAAAACATCAACAGAGTTTGGACATTTCCAACTACTTGCAAACCATCAGAGAAGACAGACCTTTTATGGTGCAGACAGAGGTAAGAAGATCATTTTTAAAATATCAGAGCTACTTTTGAACAATATAGCTGCAATATGAAGTTGCAGTCCATACAAGCTATAAATACGAGTTTCTTCGACGTTTTCTTCTTATTTCACAGGATCAGTACGTATTTGTACATATGGCTGTATACGAGGCACTGGCTTGTGGCAACACAGAATTTGAAGCTCACAACCTGAGCGCTGCCCTGAAGAATCTCTCAATTGTTGATAAACTCACCAACAAGACCGGCTTTGCTCTTGAGTTTCAGGTAAAACAAAGATGTCCTCAAATCAAAGAGATTTACTGTATTTATCCCCTCGATGTTTTTCCTCAGCGTATAACAGCTCTTACCGAAAAGAATGGAACCCTAAAGGAAAATTGCGCAGTGGGACTAAGCGAGGAAAACGTCGATAAAAATAGATATTCAGATATTATACCAGGTAAATGTCTTCAAATCAAATGAATCATTTGAAGGGCGGACAAACGCATGCATCTACTGTGTATACGTCGTATGTACTGATAGTTTGTTTGCCAACTTTGTCCTCTTTTCCGTTTCTTTCAGTGGATGAGAGACGAGTTATTCTAAGGGTAAATGACGAGAATGAGGAAGATTATATAAATGCTTCATTTGTTGATGTAAGTTGAATAATTCAGCAATGTCACGGATATTGTTCAAATCCGATCACATCAAATAAAAAAGTACCGATGCTTAAACTCCATGTATGTGTTTGGTCGTTACTTATATTGTCGTAATATCTTTAGACTTACAGAGATCGTAACGCGTTCATTGTAACACAAGCTCCTTTGGAAAACACGGTGGTAGATTTCTGGAGAATGGTGATGGACTACAACATAGGAACCATTGTCATGCTCAACAACTTCCAAGAAGGAGACAAGGTATACAGATATATTATTTTATTCTTTGTTGATTTCTTCATACTTTAGCAGGTAAATGATTACGACAACGTTAAAGTTGTATAAGTCGACGCAAAGGGATGCGCGAACATATACCAGCTGAGTTGACCTTCGCAACAATCCCAAGGTCAACCAATAAGAATCGAGGATTTGAAATGCTATTTTGATTAGCATTTCTTTGTACTATTTCATACCTACCAAGATAATGGATAAAATACGAATGCCTCATTTTCTAGAATGCTGTAAACCATTTTGCTATTATAGAAGAGATAATAGAGAGTTTCACTAAAATATTTCCGAGTCAAATAAAAAATACGAGAAATTCGCGCCTTTTCTGTTAGCGGCGCGGACGCGCTGCCGAGTGGCGGGAAAAAGCATTTATTTTAACAAAACGACAGCCAAAGTCCTTCAATTTGTGAGTTTGTTTCCAACTGAACGTAAAGAAATATGATAGAAAATTACATCATTGCTTCAATTTGCCGATCTCTTTGCCAATATGATGTTCCATTATGCTTTGAACGGAAATACAAAGTTTTGGAGAGGTTTGGAGGAGTAAACAACACTGAGTTTGTGACTGTGGATGTTTGTGGTTGGCGAGCCGAGGAGATACAGTCTTGAGCAGAAATTTACTATAAATGTGAATCTGAGGCACTTGAAGTCCACAATTTCAAACAAAGAAATGGCTATCGAAACTACTGATCATCATCTTGAGAAATTCTAAGCGTTTCCAAGGATGTAAGCGACGTTTTCTCTTGGCTGATTCCTGCGTTTTTACGAGAGTCGGAGCATGCATCAAGCAGACCGTTTTTGAGAAAATCTAGTCAGCGTTTCAAGGTAACGAAAATAGAACTCATTATGTATAAATTAGTTCTCATTTTTAGCGATGTTATTTCTAAAGAGATGATTTATAAATCGTTTTTTTTATCAAAGCTATTTGTATGGAAGCTGGTCTTACCGTAGAGTTTAATTTCAGCGAACTGAGCTAAGTTCAAAATGGATAAATTTGCTGGTGTTTAGGACTTTTGCCTATGCTGCAACGTGGGCATGATGTCCCATTAGTTGATATTGATATACAAAAATAGATTTTCAACTGATAATATCACAAATTGTTTTTTTATGAAAACCACAAACGATTTCACTTCCTCAAATCAGATTAGGAAATGCTAACCAAAATAGCTGACCCATAATCCTTTTCGGGGAATGCATTCAACTCAGCTGGTATGTCCGGTCCTCTCTGTAATTGATGAAAGTCAACGAAATTACAACCAGTATATGAATATGGTGATCAAAATGATACTTTTATCATTTAGGCCCGTCGCTTGGGGTGGTTAGAAGGTTCAATTTGAAACTCTCGCTTCCTCTTAGAAACAAAAGGGGAAGAAATCAGAACAAGATATGCTAAAGCAAACCATGTACGATATTGTGCATTTAAATGAAACTAAGTACATAGTGTCACTACCTACTCAAAATCAAACGCAGTGGACTTCCTGATTACCCATGATCTGAATGGCATCTCCCAATTTACACCCATTTTGAGAAATCTCAGTGAATCTCTGAAAAGTTAACTCGAGAGCCAAAAATTGAGATTAACTATGAGGAACTGCCCGACTAATAGAATAGAATTTCGCTGAGCTTGCAGCTTCATATATATAAAACCAATAAACCTCTTGTACTCAAAATCTAATTAAATAAAGTTCATTTCAATATCATTATGGTAGAGCTCTGCCTTCCTTACACTAAAGGCTGATACTCACGGCATGTACGTCCCTGATGCCAACCGAAAACGGTAGAAATAGAAGTTCCCCTGTGGAGTTTCTGGCCATTGCTGTCAAAATGATCTTTTTTACTTCTTACTGAAGGTCACAAAAGATAATGTTTTCATCAATTGTTCCAGGTTTTCCAACAATACTGGACAGAGAACGGAACATCGACGTATGGTGGAATCACAGTGAACTTGGTGAGCGCTGACTATCTTGATGAAGTTGTGACACGCGTTTTTCAAGTTTCTGATTTTGTGGTAAGTAGAACAGCAACAAAAAAATCTTTCAATTACCAAAACTAGGAAATACTTCGTGTGCACTCAACTGGCAAAAAAGAATGAAAAAAGTCAATTTCTCTGCACGTCGATCGATTGTCAAGGGCGGATTTAGGGAAGAGGTGCATGAGGTGCGCACCCCCCTTCTGAGACAACTTTGAGTACTTTTTTTTCTCAATATTTTTCCAAAATATCCTCTCGGCAGTTTACAAGTCATATGATGGCGCACCCCCTCCTGAAGACAGTGCACCCCCTCCTGGAGATAATCCTGGATCCACCCCTGATTATTGATCAGGGACTAAATTCATCTGTCGTCTTTGCCTTTTTCCTCTGCAGAAATCTCTATCCGTGATTCATTTACAGCATATAAGATGGACTAACAATAGCATTCCCTCCAGTCCTCAAAACATATTTGGCTTACTTGATGAAATGGAAAAATCTCAACGAAAAGTAGCAGGACGTTCCCCAGTACTTGTTCAGTGTAGGTAGGTAATTAAACGCGTATTTGATCAAATGAAAAAAAAAAAAATTCAAATCGTCAGAGACTATCTGTTTATCATAATGAAGGACATCAATAGGTAGATCAAGTAAACGACGAGACGAACGAGAACGGGACGATATACACCCTTCTAATAAATGCCACAACGTATTGTTTTCCGCGATTGACGTCAAATATATTCTTTTGAAACTTGTACAGTGTGAGTGCATATTGACGTCAAGTGCGGAAAACAAGCATTGTGGGATTTATTAGAAGAGTGTATAGTGACAGTGACCTCAGCCATTTCAACTGTTTTCACGTCCTTCTCTGAACGTCGACGACGTTCATATAATGTTTATGAGCTAAGCAATAAAAGTCTTTGTTGTCAAATCTCGTTTTATTGATGATATGGAGTCAAACCGAGAACGGGATCACTGAAATATACAGCCACATGCGCACGACTTATTAGCACACGTGATTTTACTCACATGCTCATTTGCATGGGTTATACGAGAACTCGTTCCAATAGATCCCCGAACTAGACTCCCATGGGAACCAAGTCCAAATATCATCAAACGTGTACAGCAACAGCTAATCAAATAAGGTTTGTAAAACCCCGGTATTTGTGTACGCCCTGATAAGATAATTGTTTTCTAGTGACGGTGTTGGTCGTAGTGGAACATTCTGTACCATCGCGTCAACACTTGAACGAGTCAAACAAGAACAAGTAGTGGACGTCTTTCAGACCGTTAAGTCTATTCGTACTAACAGACCTGGAGCAGTGCAGACTTTGGTAAGTATTTGCAATAATGGGTGGAGCTCCTGTGGCAAATCGTCCTACTCAGTATTATGTACAGAATCAATCATATTTCTATCAACTAATGAACCAAGTCAGTATTTATAGTAATAGTTTTATTACTGTTTACACTAGACGCAGTACGTTTTCTGCTATCAAATCGTTCAGAAGTACCTGGACTCCTTCAGTGACTATGCTAACTTCAATGGTTGACTACATGAACTCGTTTCAAGACACCGGCCATTACTGCTAGAAGACTGCGTCAAGTTCAGCATAATTATAAATACAAAAGATGTATAGAAAACTATAAAGGAACTGGTACCTGCTTTTAGCCATTGTACTCTTACGTGAAAAAAAACAAACAAAACAAAACAAAAAACAAAAAATAAAACAAAACTAATAAACAAGCAACTTTTTCTAATTAAAAGAAATACATGTCATAATTATTGATCAATGTCATTGAAGTACTGAGACAGAATAAACTGATATTAATCAAAATTAATTCACAAAGCTACAATATAGATTTGCCGTGGTTTATTGTATTGGGTTTCTTCAGTTGCTTCAAAAATGGAAATTCGGCTCAACTCAATTCTCTGTTACAACATTTTTAATTCATGTAAATGCGAGAAATATTGACATTAAACTCATTATCATTATTATTATTAACTCTGATCTCGGTCCTTACTGAAGCACAGGGATTTCCCAAGAGTACAGCAAAAGATGTCCGAAAACAGCAACTAGCGTTTGACAAATCAATCAAACCTATACGTTGTTTACAAATGTAAATCTTACGAGTACCAAGATTAAACGATGTCTAAGGAGCAAGTATGGCACAGATGGTTAGTGCTTGGCCTTCGGTGCGAGTGGTCCAGAGTTCGATTCCTTGTTACATCCTTGTTTCGACTTCTTTCCTTTCCGTGCAGCTTTTAATTTAGCTTTAAATACCCCTGAAAAGGAGCACTGGTGGAGAGAGGGGGTAAATATCGGATGAAAGCTAAAATTAAATTGCACCATACAGATGATATAATACCGATCAAGCATACGCTAGCTACATCGGTGTGCAGAAAAGTTGAGACAGGCCTCTAAAATTGTTACATTGCAGCCTAGTCCCCAGGCGTCACCTGCGAGCGCGGAGCGCGAGAAGTCCTAGGATGAGCGCGAAGCGCGAGAGAACGTCTAGCAAATAATGCCAAAATGTCCCTGACTTGACCAAAAGTGTCCCTAGCTGACCTTTAGCTGACTTAACAACTTCAATTTTTAATATTTTTTCAACAATTTCGGTGGAATGAGTATTTTTATAATGGGCCTAAGGGCCCATTATATCTGTTTTGAGGGACTTAGGCATGATCGGAATTTTTTGCAATTAGATTGAGTACCCCTTTAGGCATAATTGGCTTTGGATACGAGAAGTAAGGTGATTGCATGCCTTTTCATGGAAAATTCGACTAGAGGAAATGTAAGTGATTCGATCGATTGTTATGAAAAGATTTGAATTGCATTTTAGAACATTCTAAATTCAAATTGGTATGAGCACGTTGATTATTTCAAGACTTTTATCGATCTCAGTTCTATTGTCGCCAAATCGTCATACTATACTAACCTTTAATAGGTTCAATCTGCAACGATCTACAAAAAGTATTATTATTCGGTATGTCTCTAATACATAAAAATTTACAGTTTCAATTGTTATAATACACTATACAAAATTACTCGATTCTGATTGGACGAGAGGAGTACAATTAAATCGTTAATTGTACTCTGCAGAGTACCTATTAAGTCGCTATGGCAACTACAATCGTTAATTGAAATTTTGTATAGTGTATTATAAATAAAAAATCGCACGATCTGCTCGTACAATTCAGAATCAATAGTTACTCGTAATGTTTTGAAAACTCTCAAATAGGACTCGCCTAAACTTTCAAAACATTACTCGTACCTATTAATTCCGAATTGTACTCAAGATCGTGCGATTTCCTATACTAATTTGTTTTAAT
This sequence comes from Telmatactis stephensoni, assembly GCA_029948255.1. NCBI lineage: Eukaryota > Metazoa > Cnidaria > Anthozoa > Actiniaria > Isophelliidae > Telmatactis > Telmatactis stephensoni. The sequence goes on from JALIZF010000681.1 coordinate 10,922, forward strand.
AGCCGATTAGTTTTTAGTAGCTCGGAAAACAAAGTGGGTGGCATAATTAGCATTGATGTGTTACTCTTTTCAAGTCGAGTTGTAAACAAAGGGATAATTAGGACTAAAAGCAGGTAGAAATGTGTCTTAACATGGACAAATTAGGTAGAAGTATCAATGTTTTATTACTGTTTTTTACTATATATGCCGTAATCTTGTGTTGGAATGAAATTGTATATTCTTCATGGATAGAAAAAAAAAACCCTGATAATCACTGTTTTGTAGTTTTGGAGTGATATTCAAATACTTTGAAAATAGATGTCTACCCAATATTTCCTGATGAACTGATAAACTCTTGCAGACACGTACCCCGCTATTACGGACATCCCGGTAGTACGACTAGTATAGCTAAATCCTCTCCTGGCATTGCAGACATCCCGCTATATTAACAGCAAAGTTGCTGACTCTTCGTGAGATCGAAAACTTACACTTGAAATTCTTTTTACATTTTTTAGTTAGCAAAAATATTTGGTACAATCAATTCAAATTACACGCAATTTGCCCATTATACTTGACGCTATTTTCTTGCGTCAAGACTTGTTTACACTTCTATGTACCCATGTACGTATAACATTCTATCTAACATATACACCCCTACATTCCAATCATTCGTTTCATCATCCCCTCTCTCCCCTCCGTGCGTCCTTCTGGATAATTGCATATCCAATTTGGGTTATATCCAGCATTTCCTGATTTGTAGTTGGGGGATAATGGCAGCTTGATTGAAAAACTTGAAGGTTGATTCTTGTTCTGACATCGTCATAGCCACTCTCAAAGATTTCTTCTTCGCTACGTAATAAGCACTCGTGGTCTTTTTGACTGAGCCAGTTCTTCTCACAACCTTCACAGCGGAATTTTCCACACATTTCTTACATAGCAATCTCCACAGGAAGGTAAGTACCAGACGAACTTTGACTCGCCCTACTACTTCAACTTAATCCCTTGTAATTATGGTCAACCTTGTTGTCTTCGACAGAAATATTTTGAATCATCTTCAAACTGGATTCTTTCGTGAATGGTCCATAAGGGTCCTTCGTAGTAATCGCGTATCCAACAGTAGATGAGAGGCAGGAGACTTAAATCATTGTCATTAAGGTAACCGGCCGGTCTCTTAAACGTTCCTGCTGGTTACTATTGCACCATCACCCTCATGACGTGATCGTACCGCGTAAACTCGTAATCTCTGTACTAGTACCGGAAACTCGCTGCGCTCGTACCCCATTGTACTCCATCGTACCCCGGAGTGTTGGATAGCCCTACCTGGCTAGAGGGGAGGGGTGCCCCCGTCGTACCTCATTCATACTCCTTATCGTAGCACCCCCCCCCCCCCCCCCACACACACACACACACACACACCGCTCGTACCCCACATACTGGGGTCGCCCTGCCGGGGCTGGAGGAGGGGGATCGTATCTCCCGTACCCCGTACCCCGTACCCCGGTCCCAGAACTAGGCTCCTTTTCCTACTACTCTGAAGCACAGTTTGATTATAATTAGTGACAAATATATAATTCCGAATGTCTTACACCATAGCCAATAATTAAAAACTGTTATACGAAACTGAGTGCGTTAAAACTTGCGTCTGTATCGTAACCACTTGCACAACTCTCTTTCGGATTTATGATTCAGAAGTGTAAGAAAGCATTGTGTACGATCGCACAGTGCCAAGCTGCGTGATGAATTACGCATAGCAAGTGTCAGCCTGGAGTCGAAGAGAAATATACAGGAAGGAATTCGTAAAGAACTAGAACAACTTAAAAGCCTACACAAGGCACTGTTGTATCAATCAAAGAAAGTGCGACCGATTGGAAAAAGAGTCGGATGAAAAAGCTAAAGACATTGCAAATCATAATTTTAAGTTCCAAAAACTCTCGCGAATGGAGTATGACAATGACATTGATAATGATTTTTATGTACAGGCAACCTGCATGGCTGTTTAGAATCATTTAGCTCAGTTAATTACTATAGTAAAATTCAATTTGTATTTTGGTCATTTTTCATGCTTTTTATGTGGTATAAAGCAAAAAGATGAAATGTTACAAAAAGGTACAATATAATGTTAACTTATTAAGTTATCAATCATATGATTGTATAATGGAGTCATTTAATAATTCTTTGAATAATGTAATGCTGGGGGCATTTTTCAGTTTCTGATCAACTGTGTTCCAACCTTGAGTCCCAGCAATTCTAGTATTAAATTTACCATCATTGGTTCGCACCTTTGGAATAGTAAAATTCATATTCTTGAAGCAAAACTGGTGTTGTAATTATGCCATTTGTTTGCAAATTGAAAGAAATCAGTGAAAATCATCGGAAGGTTTCCCGCTTTGAAATTGTACACGAAAATGGCATTGTAAAAATATACAAGATCATGAAATTTGATAATTTTGTATTTTATAAGGAAAGGTTGTTTTAACAAAGAAAGGGTTTGAATAATGATTATGGTAGTATAAAAACCACAACGCAATTGCCTTGTAGGAAATCGTGTTGTCATCGCCAGAAATTCCGGTCATATCGCGGGCGCAATAGATCAGCGGATTTCGTCACGAGCAAAACAAAATGGCGTTTTTTGCAAAGAAATAGCCCGAGGAAAAGATATATTCGCGGATATAGTTTCAGAAACTTAAATTCTTACAAAAGCCCAAATCAATCTATTAAGTCCTACATCTTTCAGAACTATCAGAATGCAAATTATATTCAAAACCTCTGTGATAAACCTTTCCTTTTTGCTTTTAAATTTGTTCCTTTTGCGTTTTTATTGCCAAACTGCGAAAACACACATATTAAAAGCGTCATATCTCTAAATCGAAAACGCGAACGTTATTTGCGTGGTTGGATTCACAAAATATGGTGGTTATACATCACCAATATTAAATTTGAAGCAAATAGGTGAAATCTTTATGCGTTTATTTTCACTTCCAAAACGCTTCAAGCTGAGTATTTTTTTCGTTGATTTGTATGCGTTCATTGAAGCGTCAAAGTTTATTCATATATGTATTTTTTAATTAATTCAAAAACGATGTCCGTAATTCCTGGCCATGTCCTGATTCTAGAAAATTGAGTTTTGATGAGGCCAAAGGTCGAAGCAGACCAGAAATAGTACGGAGAAGAACCTACAGTGAGAAAATGGGTTCCACGAATAGTGAGGAACCGCAGATAATCGAAGATGATGAAACCCAAGGGTCTGTAGATGATAACGTGGATGTGCTGTACGGCCAATGTAAAGAAACGCTGGAATGCATACAGCAAAGTTTTGAATTACAAAAGATTTTATTTCTCTTGAAAGAGAAACGTTTTATTATTTTAAAACGTTAGAGCCAGGCCAACCAGAAAGACATTCCTTAGTCGGAGTGGCTGTCAGAAGGAGTTCCTTACTTGACCACTTTCCTTATTTGGGGCTATACTTTCCAATCAACACTGAGTCGTACCCCGAACTTGCCTCGCTAGTTTGTACAAAGACTAAGTTAATGTGCGAGTGTGGCAAATATCGACAGTCCATACATAAACAACTAAGCTGTATCTGATTTCCTGTTTACATAACATTTCTAGTCAAAGCGAAACAATACGTTGGTCTTATGTTTAATTAGGTTATAGCAAAACTTAAAGCAAAGCCTATGATCAAAACATCAACACTAAAAATTACTTAGTAAATTAGTAAAATTACTATTAATTAGTTAGTAAAATTACTCAAAAATACATTGACGTTCATTAATACATAATTACTGGAAACTCTATAGTGTAACACACTTATTAAGTGGATGCCGTGAAATTCCTCTATTTCATGCACAAAAACGTTAACGTTGTCATTATTTGACATTTATTTGTTTATCTACTCATGCAGTTTTCTTATTTTTGAGCAATATTACCCTACAATGCAGTCCCAAATCCCAAATCGCATTCGATTGTAATTTTTACCGCATACTCCTTTTCGTACGGGAAGGTCGCGTAGACCTGTAGCTATTTTATGCACGAAATTTTTAGAAATGGGTTATGGAGACATTGAAGACCATTGAAAGACAGTCAGTGGCCGGCTGGCAAGTTTTATGTGAGTTTGTTTTCATATATTTAGAAAGCTTCAACTGTAACAAATGCACTCTTCTGGAACCTGAATGCGCGAAAGTAAAGCAAGAAATGGAAAAAGAAACCAGCAGTTTGAAGGGAGAGTCGACGTCCAAAAAGCCCGTTACGCGGTCGTCCAATTTTGTTTATCCCTCGTATGATTACAGACCGAATTGGACTCCACTCAGTCCTATTGCCATCATAAATAAGAATCTAAGCTGAAGTGAAACTGCATCACCTTTGTTTTTTCGGTGTGACAGTAGCGGCCTAAAGTTAAAACAATCATAAAGGCAATTATGCATTTCTTGATATTGCATGTAAGAAAAAGACGGCAATAAATTAAACTTTTACAAGAACTGATTTTGACTTCTATGAAGTGATTTTCAGAAAATTGAAAGAGTCAGTTGATTCGTCAGCGACATGTCTTTAGCACATAATTCTCAGTACCAATGAGCTTAAAGTTCACGTTAGTCTGTGGTAGACTTTGTCAGCTCTCTAAGAATTGTGCTGTTTCGTTTGTAACTCACAAACGTGACACCACATTCACACAATACCATAATGGAATCGAGTTCTTTAGCCTTCAAAATTTGTCTTCTTCTTGTAATAAGGATTGCAAGTGGAGTTACAACCTCAGGTATGTTTTTGTGTCATTAGTTTGTTGGCTTTTAGTTGTTGTTTTTGTGAACAGATTTTTTTTTGTTTAAATGTGAGTTTTTTTATCGATTCCCCGTGTGATAATAGTGCTGAAGGTACAACTTTGTCCTTCAAGCGGATTTCTGAAAATACCCTTATCAATAATCTGATATTGAGGTGAGCAGATCGCAGAGTGTTCTACTGAAATATAATACACTGTAATTGATTATTGAAAGTTGTCGATTATAGTTAGTAACAAACTGAAACGTCTTGATAATATAATAACAGAGTGTAGATATTTTGAGACAACAACAACAACAACAACAACAACAATAATAATAATAATAATAATAATAATAATAACTTTATTATCCTCAGAGTTCAGAAAGGTAATACTTATTTACACTGAAGCTGTGCAAAAAATAATAGCATTTATCGCACCTCACGGTGAATTACAAATGCGAACTCTAAAACATGTATAAAACTAGATATAACGATTATAGAATATCATTATAAGATATGACTATTAAATATATATATATATATATATATAGATTGGACTATGTATCTGTAAAAATATGAACAATGAAATATTTTAACCTTCTTATGTCTAGTAAAAAAGCACATAGCAGGTATGAAACTAATTTCTTGTAACGTTCTGTTCGGCATTTTGATAGGCTCACATCCCTGCTGTTAATTTTGCTGAGTTACGTTTGTGGGTATCTGCACACGAGTCTTCGGCACCAAATGGTTGAGGCGAGATCCTCTTTCATTGATCTTTGTGAAGGTCTTGTTGCAGAGCGATTGTCTTCTCACGTCCAAACGTGAACATTTAGTCACACTAAGGGCCTCCTCGTAGTGAATTTAAGGATATACTACGCTGAGCTCTATTTTGTACTAGCTCAATTCTTGTCCTTTGATATTCCGGCAGACAAGTATGCCATACAGTACAAGCATACTCAAGGATGGATCTCACGAGGCCAAAGAAGATTGAAAGTAGACCAGTGGGTGGTATGCCCGAACGACGCAGAACTCTAAGGATATACAGCCTCTTGGAAGCTTTCTTCGCGATAGCATCAGTGTTTTCACCCCACTTGAGCTGGTTGGTTATGATGACACCAAGAACCTTGAATGATTGAACAGCATCAATCTGTTGACCGTCGATTTGAAGAGGGGAGGTGTTTGGCTTGTCTCGAAGGAAGCTGATGGTCATTTCTTTCCACTTCTTTAATTCCATTTATCTTCATGTCGTTTACGTCAGCCCACTACTGGATCTTGTCAACTATACGGATTGGAGATTGGATGGCTCCAGCCATATCTCAGTCTATTGGTTCCAGTCATATCTCAGCGACCGTAAGCAGTTTGTGTCTATTCGTGGAAAGAGTTCAACATGTCATTCCTTGTGTCACGGTGTACCGCAGGGGTCGGTTTTAGGGCCCATACTGTATCTTCTGTATACGTCGCCATTGGGAAGTATTGTTAAGAAACATGGTATGCTTTACCACCTTTATGCAGACGATACACAGATTTACATGTCATTTGACTCGAGTCAACCTGGTGATCTAAGTACTAGTAAATTAGAAGCCTGCATTGGTGACGTCAGCAAGTGGATGTCCTCTAACTGATTGAAGCTAAATTCAGACAAGACAGAATTTCTCGTTTTTGGCTCCCAGTTTCGTCCAAGGCCATCTCTCCCTCCTGTTCAAGTTGGCGAAGATTTAATTGACCCTTCTGATTCTGCCAAGAGCATTGGTGTGATTTTTGACAAATACATGAGCTATGAATCCCAAGTTAATGCTACCTGCAAGTCGTCCTTTTTTCATTTACGCAATATATCTCGTATAAGGAAATACCTTTCTGTTGACAGTACCAAGACCCTGGTTCATGCTTTCATTACTTGTAAGCTTGACAACTGTAACTCACTACTCTACGGTTTACCAAAGAGTCTTATTAAAAAAATTCAGTTGGTACAGAACTGTGCAGCTAAACTCATCTGCAACCAGAGAAAGTACGACCATGTTACTCCTCTTATGAACTGACAGCTTCATTGGCTTCCTGTCAAGTACCGTATAGTCTCCCTCGCAGCCGTGTTTAGCCTCGTCACGCAACGCTCCCTCGGAAAATCACGGCTGCTTCAGTGGGCGCTACATTCCATTCCAATTGTATCGGTTGTCCAATCAGAAGATACATCAGCAAACGGTCCATTTCCCGTGTTCCGGAAATAAGTTTTATATCTGTCGACACCACAAAGAAAGTAAACATTGCACTACCAAAAACAAGTTTCAAATTTTTGAATACGAAAAGACATATACAGATGGAAGATCAGTAAAACTTTCTTCTTTGTATATTTCTCAAATGATACCAGACACTTCGAATGAAACGAAGTGAAGTGTTTGTAAACTAGCTGTTGTTTTGGGATCCGAGGTTAATCCAATTATTCTCCAAGTCAACGGAACGCTATATGTAGACCTTTTGGCATTTTTGGCGCGAATGACTCCTTGATTTTGAGAGTCAAGCTCTGATTGGTTAAGGACTTGGAATGGAATGTAACGCCCATTGAAGCAGCCGTGTTTTTCCGAGGGAGCGTTGCGTGACGAGGCTAAACACGGCTGCGAGGGAGACTAAGTACCGTATAGTTTTCAGTCAAGATTTTGGTCATTACTTATAAAGCTCTCAGTGGATTTGCACCTGTTTACATCGTGGATTTATTGGAAAGATATACTCCTGCACGCTCCTTACGTTCCTCAAACCAGTTACTGCTCAAGGTTCCAAGTACTAACACTGTTACTTATGGAGACCGGGCCTTCAGCGTCGCCGCCCCTAAATTGTGGAACTCTGTGCCTTATGAAATAAGATCAAGTGAAAGCTTGAACAAGTTCAAATCTAAATTGAAAACATATTTGTTTTGCTTAGCATATAACTGACTTCATTAGTAATTTTGTCATGGCTTAGGTTTTTATATATTTTTCTTTTTTCCTTTTTATCGCCTTGGCAAAATTGACCTAAGACCTAAGTTTTTATATCTCAGATTGTTTTGACTTAATTTGTACAAGCGACTGTCACTGACGCTTGGTTAAATTAATCCCTTTTACAAAGAGTGTTTGTAGGATTAAGGTTATTAAGTCCGCAATAGACCTTATTCAGGTCAAGATCGTGAATATTTAACAACCAGTTGAGTCGGTTATGCTAATGAACTCTTATAAATAAGGCTAGCTACTAGCTTAGATTACCACTCACAGTTTGACTACAAAGCTGTAAACTACTAGTGTTTGTGACGACGAATAAAGATCCTGAGTACGCTCAGCTCTACCGTTTGGTCTCTCATTGCAATTGTCCGCAACCCATCTGTGTAGCAGTTGGTGGACCCTAGACCCATAAGTCGTAGTTTTCGCTCTTTGTAGTGTGTAAGCGACCACCACAGGAAGCCCGACTGAGGAGCGAACAGACCGACTTATTTGTGGAATAAGTCTAGCAAAAAATTCAAAAAGTATTCTTGGTGAGATCATGACATGAAATGACTATTGACAGATATTCAATTATACGAAACTAAATTTAATGACTATTGGTTTTATATTCTACGAAACTAATATATAATGTAGTTCGAAGAAATCAGGTGCGAAGTCAGGCTCAAAAAGTGAAACTGGAGTTGAAGGCTTGTTGACTTTTCTACTTTGCTGAAAATTGTAATATAATATATTTTTCCACTTACTTAGGTTGCATAGAAAGGTCGACGTTTGTTGGAGAGAACAAACTAAACATTCCTAACAGCAGTTTTACAGCCTCCTCGTACTTGTACGATTGGTATAGAAATGAAGGCAAGGAACCAGACGATCGTTATGTAGCTATTAATGCAAGACTGAATGGTCCATTTGGTTGGTCACCAAGGGATAATAAGAATCCTAACGATTACCTACAGATTGACCTTGGTGCTGTACGAGTTATCACTGCTGTAGAAACACAAGGGACCGGTAAAAAACAAGCTTCAGAGTGGGTGACACAATACAACTTGACGTTTAACAATAACACAAAGTCTTCTTCTAAGTGGGTACCATACAAAGTCACCATATCCATCGGCAAGGTAAAGCACATCAATACAATTATATGTTATATATGTATATTTAAAAAAAAACCTTCAGAGGCGTGATTTTTGCATTCATTATTTTGTTGTATTCTGCATGGTTCGAAACACAAGAAATCAATTTGCGACTGCAAGTCTGATTGTACTCCGCATGATTGTATTGTAGTGTTACTGAAATCAAAATAGATACGTCATTATTATTTGTTTCAGCTGTACCAAGGCAAAATGAGCAGTAATATTGCAGTTCGTTATGATTTTTCAAACCCCCAGTCTGCCAGATACATCAGGTTTATACCAATAAAATTTCATGTCTGCAAGACGACGAGAGTCAACGTTTATGTTGTAGAACAAGGTATTACTATTTATTTGTATTGCGTTCTATATATGTGTATCAACATTCTAGCATGCAAAAGGTTCCTATCTTGTGATCACTTGGAATTTTAGTGCTATAGTAAGCGCTATATAAGTCTTCATTGTTACTGCTATTGTTATTATGCATCATTATCATGTATTGTTGCATTGATTGTAGAACCAAGTGTTGTTAAAGCCACGCCCTCGGAACGGTCTATACTAATAAACTGGGCCATCACATGCATCAAAATAAAACATCTCAACACTCGATTTATTGTTAATGTGACCAAGAAGGGAGTGTTTAATGTTGGAAACGTCACAAGCTATAACATTGCAGGTCTACAGCCATACACTGACTATGAAATACGAGTAAAAGCTGTACAATATGAACTGTGGAGTCAAACGTTGAAGATCAAAACTACTGTAGCAGGTAGGAATCTTATCTTGTTATACAAGATAACGTTAATCGACCTTCAGTTAAAATAATAGTTGTAAGACAACGGCGCGCTATACGTTTAATATTCTGATTTTTCTGATTTATTTTCTGTTGCAAACCATTTTAGTACCAGAAGTTGCTCCAGAGATTATTAAAGAAACTGCTGATTCTTCGACGTCGATAAGCATAAAATGGAAGGTAGCTACTGTACGTCTAGCTTATTATAAGTCCTCTACTTGTCAATGACTTGTAATTTTGTTTGCTATGTCATAGTTAATAGAGGGGAATGGTTAGGAAGCCTTTTGTTACATTTCTTTGTTCTAGTCTGGATGTTGAACTGGTCTTGACCGTGCACAAAGTTTGTTTAAATTCATTAGAAAATGGCTATATGAATGAACCGAAATGTTGTCTATTGAATTATTTATTGAAATATTCTAATATAATTAATTTTGAACTAGAATACATCGATCAAGCAGCGGAAAAGAAACATTTGGGTTCAGTTGCTCAACCATGGCAATTAAGGCGAAACAATGAAAAAATAAAAGATTTGTCAGTGCACGGTCACGGTTGAAAAAAATGAACAAAGACATATAACAAAAGGCTTCCTAACCAGTCCCCTCTATTAACTATGGCTATGTAAATAAGTTGGAAACCTCTTTTTGCTTGTTCTTTTGTTTGATACTCAGTCAGCCTGGAATAATTCAATTATTGTATACTTCTGTAAAACTTTTATAAAACTACTGATGAATTTTGTTCGTTGAACAATGCTGAAAATCTTAAATTACTCCACGGTCGACTGAAAGCCTACAGAATCACATATACATCACAAGGAGGATCACCAAGGATAGTTGACGTGGGTGTGGTGAATGCGTGGGTACTGACGTCACTAGAAAAGTACACGTGGTACACAATGATACACAAATCCCGAATTTCTGTCTTTGTTTATTGATTTTTTAGTTAGACAAACGTCGACTACTTCACGGACCGCTGAGAAGTTACAGAATAACATACACACCTGAAGGAGGGCCAAACAAGGTGTTCGACGTGGGTGTGGTCAACACGTGGGTAGCAACGAAACTAAAAACGTACACGTGGTACACAATAATGGTGTCAGTCAAGAACATCAAGTACATTGGTCCACCGAGTAGAGAGGTGAAGATAAGGACAATGGAAGACGGTAAGTGTACAATTTACAATTTACCGCCCGGTAGACATGCGGCCGGATCATCTAACCAACATGATCAAATCCTCAATCTTAATTTGGACATGATTTCAGCACCATCTTCTCCAAGAAATGTTCGTCATTCACTCATACCTGCAAAAGGCTTCGTTAGGCCAGCCCTTGAGATCTCATGGGCAACACCTTATGACCAGAATGGTATTATTAGAAAATATACCATCATTTACAAATATAAGGATGCCAAAAGATATTTAGCAGAAACTAATATCACAACAGACAATAAAACAGACAACGTTGTCATAAATGTCACGATGATGGGCATATTGTCATACCAGATCAGTGCGACCACAATAAAAGAAGGACCATTTACACCTGGAAACGTGACTATTCCTGCTTATGGTAAGCGAACAATTACATAGTTCTATTGAAAAAAAAAACTGCAGTCTTAATAAGATCATCTCTTTCGGTACAGCACCATGGGCTTCACCAACAAGTGTCTCTGTTACACTGTTAAACACCACGTCAATCGATGTGTCTTGGCAACCTATTCCTGATAACAAAATGAACTGCGACATCACCAAGTACGAAGTTAACTTGACCTTGTACGAAACAAGATGTAATGATGAAATCTTGATGAACACAAGCAGTGCAGTACACGATGTTGCAGCGAAGGATACACATGTTGTGTTGCAAGGATTGTCCTTACAGTGTTCAGTGTATGGTATATCAGTAAGAGGATACACAATGGCTGGACCAGGACCTTATAGTAACACTGTTAACATTACCACACGAGGTAAATTCCCATAAAATACAGAGTCCACAAAATGACTATGAATTTGGTGGTGGTTGGGGGTAGGGGGGTAGGGGGGGGGGGGGTAATAGAAGTGAGGTAATTAACAAGAATTATTATGGCAAATGAAATGTTCTCTCACAAGTTTTGCGCTATTTATTTACTTTATTGCCTGTGTTTATCAATTAGATAACAGAAAGCCGCGCGCCCATGGCGTTATAGATGCACGAGAGAAAATATAAAGAACGATTAACAAACGTAAGAGTAGCACGAGGCGTAGCCGAGTGCGACTCTAGTTTGTTAAGAGTTCTTTATATTTTCTCAAGTGCATCTATAACGCAATGGGCAAGCGGATTTCTGTTGTCTAATTGATTTATAACAGAGCCTAGAACGTTAAAAACGGGGCCGTGCAGCCCATGGGGAAATAGTTCATAGATTTTTCAGCCAATCAGAGCGCTCGTTATATGTGTCGCCATGTTAAAAAACGAACGATTTGAAAAAGACGATGACGAAGATAGTGCGCGCGCAGTGCAGCCCATGGGCAAATAGTTCATAGCTTTCTGGCCAATCAGTACGCGCGTAAGATTGTAGCTATGTTATAAAAATATATAGTCAACTGTAAAAAATCATATGTATCATGATTAGGATCTAAAATCAAAGAAAACTAAAGGAAAAATATATATACTCACAAATTGTGTTCTGTGTAACGATCAATTCGACGTGCGTTTCAGTAAAACTTCAATAATTTACATATTCGCGTAGCTTTATATAACTTAAACTATTCCATTATGAAAATGTTTTTGTTTATCAATTTTTTTTTGTTTTCACTAAAAGGGAAAGTCATATTATTGTTCTTAATAGCAAACAAGGGATTGCTCAGCCAAAATATACTAAAACGATTGCAATGTACTGTTTGTTTGTCTAGTTTACAGAGAACCAAGGACAATTGCAACAACAAATCAAATCAGATATATCATAGTTGGAGTTCTGGTAGTGCTGTGTCTACTTGTTGTTTTAGCAGTTGGGTTCATTGTTCTGATAAAATGGTAAGAAGTGATTTGCCACTAAACTTTATGTATAGTATAAAGAACGAGAGAGAGAGAGAGAGTGTTTTATCGGACATAAGGGACTGGTCATTATTGACAGGGAGGGGAGGAGGGAGCTGGTGGAATTGAAAAAGGTAATGCTCAATTTTTGATGGCCCCTCCCCCTTTCTATATACATACACACATAACATTGTTACAGAGTGAGCGTAAAAATCTGTGGCCCCCTCTATTTCCACTACAACCACCCCCCCCCCCCCTCTCCCTGTAAATAATGACCAGTCCCTAAAGATCCGAGCCGTAGGCGATCTCGAGTTCTTTCTACGGCTTAAAAACTCCAAAACGTATTAGAGTTGTTCTCTTAAAGAAAATCAAAAATATATTCATCTTGGAGAAAATTAATCGAGGTTAAAGTTGATGTAAATTAGGCCGATCTTTATCAGATATAAAGATACTCGTCGAGGTGGCGATTTTCATTGTTTGCCTTATGAATTATTAATGCGTTCAATAGGTGTTTTGTTTCATCTACGTTTGATAAATTTAATGATCCAAGCTTTCGAGCCTTCGGCTCATCATCAGGGGTTGAAATAATTACAATTTCTGTTACAAGAATTTGTACACGTTATATATGTAAGATCGCGCCTAGATGGAGCTCGAGCTGAGAAAATAAACAAATCTAACAGCGCGCGCGCTCTACATAAAAAACGTTTCTGATATTTATTTCCTCAATAGTGGAAGGTAATTAGCAGGCAGATTCCTGTTTTTAATGTTCAAAATAGAAAACCTTGTCCTTTTTCATTTCAGTCGCGGCAACGGACAGCATAAGAATTTAGTTTCAGGTATGTATTCTACACCCAGATGTAGAAGAGAATTCCAACAAATTAATCCTGTTACTTATGACAATGAAAAAGAAAAGAATTTCAAAAGTACTTTGAATAAGAACATGTTTTTGCATTATTTAGTCCAGTTGCTAGAGGTTATGGGCACAGTTTGCTGGCCGAAATATTAAACAACAAAAATGGCAAAGATGTATCTTCTCTATGAATTGAATTTTCACTCGGAAAGATGTTATAATTATTATGTGTGCTTTATCGACTGTGAAATAAAACTCGGGAAAATTCCGAGCCTCATGCAGCGGCGTTTGAACCCACGACCGGAAATCCGAAGGTCGTGCGTTCAAACCCCGTTGAGGGCTCGAAATTTTTTCCGAGTTTTCTCACTCGATGAAGCACACACACACATAATAATTCTATCTACCTTCTCGCGCGTTTATCTATTTCTCATCAAAATGTATGCCGACAAATACACATAAGCTTTATAAGTAATCAAAACAATCACAAGCCAACTAAGATATTCTGTATTGATAAGTTCGCAAACACGACATAGTATCTACCAATTATACACAGTAGCCACAAAATAACAGTAGCCTTAAAATCGCACACAACTTGCATCTTCTTGATTGGTCTTTCAGCAGCAGACGAAATCGACCTCGTGAACGTTATCGACATATGTCCACTGTCAGTGTATAATATACAGTTTTTGACACCTAATGGAAATATTGATAAATGTAATCTTAAAATGGAATTCAAGGTAATAAAATAATTTTCAATGTGCTTTTAAGAACTGACCCTTCATGCCTTAACTAGTGATGCTACTCGAGTGGTTTTACATATGGATAACAAACTTATTTCTTGACCTCAGAGTATTTCAAATGCACCACGGTATGAATGTACCTATGCAGAAACACCAAGCAATAAAAAGAAAAATCGCTACAAAAACATTGTAACCTGTAAGTACTCTTTCCAAATTATCTTATTGTACTGCTTAGAAAACGGAAGGTCGACAAGCCAGAAAAATTCAAATAGAGAAAGCATAACATCTGTTTTTCAGTGTAACTTAACTGTTTTATCAAATGACAGACGATCATTCTCGTGTTGTCCTGGAAGATGACTACGACAACAACGAACCTGGCACTGATTACATCAACGCATCATTTATACATGTAAGAATGATACCTATAAGTTAATAAATCGTTTTAGAAAGGCTTGGGCTCTTGAATGTGAAATTATCTACTTCTCTAATTCACAACTCTTGTCATATCTCAGGGATATGATGGCTCTCTAAGGACATACATTGCGACACAAGGTAACTTGAAACCCCAAGGGAGGGTGGGAGGGGAGAACTTCGAATATATAGCTAATATGAATGTTCGGCGCGACAGAATCAGGTTCGTTTTTTTTTTGACGAGCCTCTTCTTTGAGCTATGGCTACTTGGAACATGTACTGTTTACACATATCCATTTATCTGGCAAAATCATTACGTAATTTTCATCTTTTTATGGTAGTAGTGTTATCCATATTTTTACGTATATACTAACTGTAATTTTAGGTCCTTTGCCTAACACTGTGAAGGACTTCTGGCAAATGGTTTGGCAACAAAATACTGCAACAATAGTCATGCTTACAAACCTGGTTGAATTTGGAAAGGTATCAGTGTAATAAACGTTTATTTTTTGAAAAAATGTCTCATTAAAAATATTTTAACCCTTTCCTTGTATGTTGCTATATTCAGACAAGGTGTCATCAATACTGGCCAGAAAGAAGTGAAGAGTATGGAGACATCAGGGTGACCAATCATCAAACACAAGTGTTTACTGACTATGTCATGAGAACGTTTATTTTGGCCTGCCAGGTAGGTATTACAAATACCGGCTGATACCGGCACACGATTCGTTTGTACGGAGAATTGGTCATGTCCAGAGAGAATCGATTCTGAAAATCTGACACTTGCAGCTTTTGAATGGATTCTAATACATGTATATATAAGTAAATATGTAGACTTAGTGTAGAAGAAGAGTTGGATGGCCAACAACCTTGCCACTAGCAGCGAGTGGGTTCAGAGAAGATACACGACGATGATGTCACTTTAAATTCCTACTTGATAAGTTCACTTCTTCAATTTAATGAAGTCTTTGACCAAGAAGTGGTTCGCTTGATATCATCACTTTAATTCCTACATATAATTAGGCTCGTTCGAGCAGCCGAACACAACACATCGGTCTGGCATTTCACGGTATGAAACAATGTCAAAACAAGTCAGAAAGATCGGAATAACAACTAGATATTCGCTTTGTTATTACACAACACACTTGTTTCTTTGTGAGCAAGTTTTAATTGGTCCCTTAAGGACGGGGGCCACTAATTGAGACCTTATTTTAATTCAATTTCTCTACGTTTTTCTTGTAGACTTTTTAGAGGGTTTTTGATTTATGGGAAAAAATTGGGGGGTATCCATGCATTTAACGAAGAAAATTAATGGTAAACATGGCCAATAACTGCTGACCAGCGTTTTTCCGAATTTTTAATATATCATTTTATCCAATGTTAATGCATAAAGAAGTACAACGAAAGAAATAAAAGCTTCTAAAGATCGAATCCTTCAAAATGAAAGCAAAAAACGATATTATTGAAATTACTGGTACACATTTTTTTCGATTTTCTTGCCTCCTTTTAACTCATGGAAGCGGACATTCAACACTACTTCGCAAAAAAAATTTCGTGAATCAATTTTTTTGGCGCCATTTTTTGAATATGTATACCTTAGTTAATCTAAAACCGAACGAGAAAATGAAATTACAGGGTATCCATGCGATTTTAAAAGTTATTTGCTAAGAAAAGCGCGAAATCGTATTAGAATTTGCCCAAATAATCACGAAATCCCCAGCCCTCCCTAGAAAGTGGCAAAGAATACAGTGCATTATGGGACTAGCTCTGTGACTTTGATGTTCGTTTTGGATAAATAAAAATGTTATGACTCAGCAACTAACATTTTATTGTTTTTCAGACTCTCTAGTTTTAGAAAATATAGTCGTTTTCTAGGCTTTATATATAGGCACTTTAAGCCCCATGCCAGATGAAGATTCAGAAAATTATATAGAGAAGGTTAAGAGTTATAAGAATCAAGTAGATTTGTTCTTAGAGACATTTTGAATGACCTTAATAGAGGGAGACTTTTTAAATTTTCAGATAAATTATTCCAAATAGTAACAGCTGGGAATCTGATATTAAATTTGCCATAGTTGGTCCTTACAGTTGACATTTCTAAAAAGAATGTAGTTTTATTAATCCTAAAGTGTTGGGTTGTGGAGTTGCATGGTATATAGCTGATTCAATTAACGTTGGCGCTGATAAAAAGCCTAAAGCCTAAAGCTTTGAGAGCGGAATTCATGAAAAATTTTATCACCGTGACATCATTACAATAAAAAACTCCCTGTATGCTTGCAAATCCTACAACTTGGATACATATTCCTTAATTTCTGATGTGGCCTACAGAAAAGTTTGTGAGTACACAAAAGATATTTGAAAGGCTTTAGCCTTTAGGCTTTCCAGCGACAACGTTAATTGAAATAGCTATATACTAAAACAATTATTCTCTTCACTGTCACTGTGATTAGCGGTTTTAGGAATATTTATACCTCGACGCTTCGCGTCGGCTTGGTAAATATTCTACCTCACCTCCAGTTCAGAGAATAATTGTTAAATGTTTTTCAGATGGATAAGACTACAAGTCGCCGAGTACGTCAATTCCATTTTACTGCTTGGCCAGACAAGGGAATTCCCCAGCATGCAACAGCAATACTTGCATTTAGAAGACAAGTACGCAAGGAGACGCATTCCAAAGCTGGTCCAATGGTTATTCATTGCAGGTAGGCGATGCAATAAGAAGTAAAACACTGACCATTTTTCTTCCAAATAAGAGCTGTTGACAGGTTTTGCGTTTGATAATATCACAATGTAGTTCATGGAAAAACCAAATTATTTCTCATTTCAGTGCTGGTGTTGGAAAAACGGGTACCTACATAATGATTGATGCCATGCTTGAACAGGCAAAACATCGACAGACTTTGGACATTTTCAAATACTTGAAAACTATCAGAGAAGACAGACCTTTCATGGTGCGGACAGAAGTAAGAAGCTCATTGAAAGTAGCTAAGAAAAATTTATAACTATGAAGTTGCAGTCCATACGACTATAAAATACGAACTTCTTCTACACTTTCTCATTATTTCACATTGTAGGATCAGTACATATTTGTACATATGGCTGTGTACGAAGCACTGTCGTGTGGTAATACAGAAATTGAAGCTCACAACCTGAGAACTGCCATGAAGAATCTCTCAGCTGTGGATGAGCATAAAAACAAAACCGGCTTTGCACTTGAGTTTCAGGTAACGAAATAGTTGATATACATACAGTAGAGTAAAGAAATATTACTTGATGATATGGGTATTTTGATCTTTATTAATTTTATCTTTTTCAGCGTTTGAGAGTTTTTACAGAAAAGGGAGAAGAAGTAGCAGAGAAATGTACAGTTGGACTGCAGCCGGAAAATTTCCATAAAAACAGATATCCTGATATTATTACTGGTAAATATAACAAAAACAGATAAGCTAGCTATAGATAACGAACAATCACTGATTAGTTGATGCATCATTTTGATACTTAAATTTACGTTTTCATTATTGCGCCGATGGCTGGAGTAAATTGTTGAGGTAAAGTACTTTTTGGAGACCTGGGGTTTTGACTCACTCTCAGCTTTTTTATTTGATATCTATATTTTTAGGTCTAAGATCAGAAAGAATCCTAAGAGTGAATCAAAGTCCTGGTCCACAGAGTATTGTTTTTTTTATGATGAGTCTTTTGTGAACATTGAGCTGATATTTGTGGACATATAATCATTAACCTTTATTATGAAAAACATGAACTAAACATGTACATTCTTCTTTCTCTCACTTCACAGTGGATGAGAAACGTGTTGTTCTTAGTGTGAACAATAAAGATGAGGGTGATTATATCAATGCTTCATTTGTTGATGTAAGTCATTAAGCGAGGTACATTTCCTAATAAAACACTTTTGGATTTTCTTAGATTTTCCTGAATTCTGTCAAAGTATAGCTCTCAAAGAATAAAAATATATTTAAAATGTAGCATATTTTTATCTTCTTTGTTCAGACTTACAGAGATCGTAAGGCGTTCATTGTAACACAAGCTCCTTTGAAAAACACGGTGGTAGATTTTTGGAGAATGGTGATGGAATACGACATAAGAATCATTGTCATGCTCAACAACTTACAAGAAGACGACGAGGTATGAGGCACTACAAATATGCTATTTTATACTTTCTTGATTTCTTTATACTTTATAACGTATAGTAGTTAAATCGCAAAACGGGGGGCAAACGTATAAGCCCTCTGTGTTGTGAAGGTTATAATGAAATTATTGCAACCAGTAGTGAATATGTTGATCAAACGCTACTTCTTTCATGGTGTTCCATATTAACTGTCACAAGTTCAAAACTCACGTCACTGCGCAATTTACTCACAGCAAACTAATCAGCTTTGCGGCACCATACAATTTACAATCTCACGGCAAAAAAATAAAAATATATAATGAATTAAAAATTTTAAAAAATCAATTTTTACTAGTCTAGTCTATTGTCGTCACAGATAGTAACTCACCTGGGTATTATGTATACAATGGGTTTCCGGTGTTATGTGGGCATGATTCGTAAAATATATCTGCCGCTGTATACCTACCGCGTTGGAAATTGGTTGTTTTGCGATAAAATTGTGTAGTGCTGTTCAAATGGGTTATTTCTCCGTAAAGCAAATTAAGGGGAAAATATCCTGTCGTAGCTGCGTCTCGAACCTGGCTTTTATCCGTTGCATTGATCCAGAGTCCATGGTTTTTCAAACTGCGGCACCAGAACACGTAATTTGCACAACAATAGACGGTCCATTCACAGAATACACTAGGTTATTTTGTTATTTTTATTATGTTAACTAGATTTATTATTGAAGTTAAAAATTTGATACAATTTGAATATAAAAATGATGATAATCACACTGTAGTAAGGAAGTCGTACCGATTGCTTTGGAAGCTCTGAGTAGCTCTAGAAACAATTGTGAATGCATCATTATGATAAAGAAGGCGAAAGCTCTTGAAAATTTCAATGCTCTGCGTATTGAACTCCGACTGATTTTGTAGGTTTTCCCTCAATATTGGCCTGAACAAGAAATAGTATGTGGAAACATTACAGTCAAGTTCGTGAAGAAGGAATTTTTGGATGAAGTAGTTGCACGTGAATTCCATGTTATGGGTTCTGTGGTAAGTATAGCGTTAAGCGTTAGGTACACGTAAAACCAGAAAATAAAGACAAACAACGAAACTACCCAGGGTACACCGAAACTAACGAATTAGGCATGCAGTTATCAAAATGGGTATCGTTACTAGGAAGAACTCTATCAAGTACAATGGAAAAAGGAAACAAGAGCTATAAGAACTGTATTAAGGCCTGACTTTTATGCAAATTAGGTGCAATATAGTTTCTTTTTTAAAATAGTGAGTTTTAAAGATATCGTAATGATTCGTTTATAGAAGATGTAGAACCAGATTTTTAACAGTTTGATATCATTTTATGGTCACGTGACTTCAAGTCAGCCAAAACGTTTTTTTGAAAATTGGGTGCATTTAGAAAATTATATTGAGAGGGATAAGAGTTATAAGAATCAAGTAGATTTGTTCTTAGAGACTTTTCGAATGACTTTTTAAATTTTCAGATAAATTATTCCAAATATACTAGTTTTTGAAAGGTCCCTAAGAACAAAAGGCCAAAACTTTTTTTGTAACCTTTCTGTTTCTGTAAAAAAAAAATTCTGTTTGTCACTTTATTTTAAACAGAGCCCCATTCAAACCAGCTTTGCTGAACTGGGCACCTCTGTCTAAATATTGTTTAAAATAAAAATAAAAAAATAAAAAACCCTCTTAAAACCTAGATTTGTGCAAATTATAGGCTCAATCCAGGCCTTATATAGTGACATATGATTCCATGGCCGGTACATCGTAACTAACGAATTAAGCAAAATGGGTATCGCTGCTAGGAAGAACTCTATCAAGTACATTGGAAAAAGGAAACAAGACGGCAACAAGTCGGATATAGTTAACATATGATGCCACAGACCCATTGCCAGACTAATACAGGGTAACGAACTTAGGGTAACGGCTAGACCCGAAATGTGATGATCACGAGGCTTGGTTGCGTAGAGCGAGAATATAAGTAAAGTTATCCGGGAAGGGGAAAATTTAGGCAACTCGGTGATCTGCTTTGCTACTACGATCCTAGCCAAGAGTACAGAAACGATTCAAACTGATAGATAAAAGCAGATCATGAATCATGAGCTCACCATGGTACAGATATTGATTTTATTTTATTATTTTCTGTAGAAAAGTCTCTCCGTGCTTCACTTACAGCACACAAACTGGAGTGATAAATGCAGTCCTTCCAATCCTGAAAGTGTATTAACACTACTTGACGTAGTCGAGAGATCTCAACAAAAACTGGTCGGAAGTTCACCGATACTTGTTCACTGTAGGTACGTCGATAAAATACATCAAAACTGGAAAATTATCCAGCTGAGTGTTCAAAATACTAAATCTTCATAACCTGAATATTTGTGATTGTTATTAGCAACGGTGTTGGTCGTAGTGGAACGTTCTGTACCATCGTCTCAACACTTGAACGAGCCAGACAAGAAAAAATAGTGGACGTCTTTCAGACCGTTAAGTCTATTCGTACTAACAGACCTGGAGCAGTGCAGACTTTGGTAAGTGTAAGCGGGGATAACGAACTTGGCCATATTAGCTTTAGTGAACATTCGAAGGCCGGATCCATGCACGCACTCTAAACTAACTTTGCAGGTGAATCCCCATTTCTGAGTGACCTGAGTGTGCTCAAATACGGCAGTAAATACTAAATAAGTAGAGGCCTTAAGATTAACCAAGGGAGATAATCAAAGGAAAGGCGCACGGATGGTGAGCCTCAGTTATACTCAAACCGAAATCGTTTGTAATTATTTAAGTAAAGTATACCTAACCTGTATTTCTTATTTATATTGCAGATTCAGTACCAGTTCTGCTACTCCATGGTCATGGAGTATCTTGACACATTCAGTGACTACTATTACTAAATATAATCATTACTATTTGGAACTTTTGGAAGTTTTCTTTTTTTTTGCCAACAAATACTAATATACACACATATTAAAAAGAGGAAATGTATTTATAATACAGCTACAATAAAGCGCGCGCTCTGATTGGTTAATTTACCGTGAACCATTTCACGATGGACGTATGCTCACGTCAGAGTTTCTCTTTTCTCAAAAAAATGTTTTAGCTTTTTCATTGCTTTAGTCGGCAAAAGCTCACAAAAACTCAAAAACAAACCTTGAAAAGCCTACATTCAAGTAAGCAATGTCATGACAGTAAATTGTTTTGATATAAGAATTTAACCTCAGGTGATTTTTCGAGCAGCTAGAATTAAAAGTGTTTTGCCATCAAGCTACTTTCGATAGAGTCAGAATCAACTGAATTTTGAATAAATGCTTTTGGGAAAACACCTATAAAAAGCTAGTGTTTGGTCGGTGTAAACGTCTAAAAGCAGCCAGAAATAAATTTTATGTACTTCCAGAGAAATATGAATAGATAAAAACAAGCAAACAAACTCAATAATGATAAGACTTGTCATCAAGCTCTCTTGTAGAAAATCTGAAGTTGTAAGCTTCACAAAAACTATTCAAGATCTTACGGCGTAAGCTTAAACAAAAAACACAGGGTTTTTTTTCTTTTTTTCATTGATTGTCTTCTATTAACAAACAGTTTGGTATGCTGAAGGAGATGAAGATAAATCCAAAAAAGCATGCATAACAAAATCTCACAAGTTCGATCAAAATCTGAATGAGAAGCTACATCAAAAATACTGAGAAAATTATAAGGTGGCCCGTACCTATTGATTTATTTGTCAGACATAAATTTCAATCGCGAATTTTTACATCAAAACCTTGTCCAATTTCTAAGAAATTTGCAGCCATTTGTCTACAAGCCTTGAAATTTGTACTGGTAATTATTTTTCTGCGAATTAGATCGAATAATTGGAGATATCAGACGATTTTTAAAAGTAGCTTTATGAGAAAAATTGGTCATAAATCCAGAATTCTAACTGAGGTGAATTTTTTTCCTATTTCGTTAATTAAGTAGAAAGGCATAGAGGACTACATACAACATGTATCGCACCAATTTAATCCTTAGAAGTTGCGATACAAATTTGCGCTGCCTGTTACGACGCACTATGAATTATGTAGTCAAAACTACCGACAAAATCTCAACAAAATTCAAAAACAGCGAGAACCATATCTGCTATAAGAAAGACAAATACCTATTGTAACTTGTGAACAAAATATGGAGAGATGAGAAGCTAAACGCCAATGTTATCCTCAAGCAAACTTGGGGAGTAATTTTTGTGACCACGAGGTGAACGTTGCGAATTTGTATTACTTCGACTTCTACAAATTCTGTCGAATTGTTTCGTGAAATTTTCTAGGTATGGGATAGAACAAGATGTTAACATACCTGTTGCCAAGTGTCATTGTCTTTGCTACACTAGATATAATTCAGTAAGCTTCAAAAGTAAGCAACTATATCGAGTCGACGTTTGAGCTGCCAAGGTAAAGCCCTCATGGTTTGCAGTTAATTTATTCAAAACAACACTTTACTATCTGTTGCAAAATTCCGCACGGGATCTAGACTTTAGGGAATAAAGACAGAAGTTCTCTGAATACAACTGCTTCTGAGTCCAAATATATCCGGCCTACATTCCCAAGCTTTCCCAAATTCATACCCAACAAACAAATCAATAGGTACGGGCCAACTTAAAGTAAATCTACCTTCAGAGAATTCCTCCATTCCACTCAACAATGCTTGAATATTTGACCACAGAACAAGCTAATGATATCGATCCATGATTTGTAAGCTTCGACGAAATGCTTGTCGCTCTACTCGGTTTTTCTCCCACTCGTTGAATCACTTGATCCATGGAGAAACTAAAGTGACAGGAAGCACAACAAACCATCGAAAGTTGAAGACAAAAAATCTCCACTGAAAAGTCTGTGTAGTTTTCTTTGTTGTCTTTCCATTCTTCTAGCCTCTGGTTTAACAAAATAGTTTTTCTTGTAGTTCAGGACCAACTAGGACCAGCTTTTGACAACACGGCTCACAACACTACCAAACTACTGATTCGATGTAATTACGAATTTTTCGTCGATGTTGTGAAGCCTTGAGTGATCGAATCCAATTACAAACCTTTGTAATACTAATACCATGAGGTTTAAATTATATTTTCTGGTATATTTTAGAGTAGAAACTCGCTAGTGAAAGAACTACAGGCAGTTGTTGTCGCCGCCAGCATTCACAAAGCCGGCACTTTGTTTTCGCGCGCTTTGTCAATCGTGCAGTGTGGTGAGAATTTTGTATTTGATCAACAAATTCGCGTTTTAATATTGTGGCTATGCTATAAAAGAAATGGTTCACGCTTCTTTAATATACCTAAAGTGTCGAGAAGAAATGGCATAAAGTTTTGACATGACTGATCCAACAAGGTCCTCCTAGTGGGAACTTCAGAAATATTCAGAAAGATGCGTAGTGTATATTAATGGATTCCAGTAATGTTTTACATAATTTCTATGCCAAAATTCAAAACAAAACAAAAAAGAAAAGAAAGAAAGAAAGAAAGAAAGAAAGAAAGAAAGAAAGAAAGAAAGAAAGAAAGAAAGAAAGAAAGAAAGAAAGAAAGAAAGAAAGAAAGAAAGAAAGAAAGAAAGAAAGAAAGAAAGAAAGAAAGAAAGAAAGAAAGAAAGAAAGAAAGAAAGAAACATGACTGAGGTGCAAACTACCTATAATAACACTAACAAATTGCGGGTTTGAAGTCAATCAACTTGTGCAACCAGGCGACGTTGTCGACGGTAAAACGAAATCAAACATGGCATTTTTGTGCAGGACAGGGGATAGAAAAGGAAAAGTGTAATCAAAATCACTTCATTTAAACATAAAGTACAATCTACTTGAACTAAATAACTTTAGTTAAATAGTAATGCAAACATGAGTTAATAGTCGATTATTAAAAGTAAATCTTACTGATAGGAGGTATTATAAAATAAATGAAACCTGTTGTTTTAATATGGACTCACTATTATTGATTTGGTCTTTAAAAAGGCCCATCTTGACGAGCGAATTTTATTACTATTGGCCGGCGGTTCGTGTGGATGAGAAACTTTGTCCAAATTTCGTCACATCTGTACAAATATTTTTGCATGCGTGTGTTTTTTAATGGCAAAAAATGCATTTCACGTGTAGAATTTGATCGTGTTGACCGATCGGTCAAAAGAAATTACAGAGCGTTTCCCCTTTTCCCTCTCCCCTATCATTATAAAAAAGCTATTAAAACTTTGTTGTTGTTCTACAATCATTGCCAGGATTGTTGGCACGATTTTGTCGGAGTACGCGCGCACAGTGGACGGTAATGAAATTGGCTCCCCCCTCTCCCCCTGTTCAATGTTGCTGTGAAAATCCCAACACCTACCACTTGGCAATCAGTCCGAAATACCTTTTAGCTAGCAGCAACATTGAACGGGGGGGGGGGGGGGGGGGTCCAAAAGTACAGCCACAAAGTTTTTAAGAATATCCGTCAAATTCACATCGTGCGAACTAATTTTGGCAAAGATTATAGCTATCTTGCGTGAATTGAAGTTTAAAGGACGAGGGGTACACTGTAAATATATAGCTATATCTTGCATCTTTTTTCTATGGTCTTCAGGATATAAAGAATTCTACCATACCAAAGTCTAGCTATGTCATGAATTTATTGTCCAAGAAGTTCTTTTCGTTTCATCCCGAGGAAATTGCATCAAACTGATACTCAGTTGCCTCGATCACCTGCAAGCATAAGGCTTTCATTTTCATTGCTATATATATATAAAAGCGCGAACCGGCCTTCCTTTCTAACGCAGGAAGCCCGAATATGAATACGAAACAGCGTGTGCATTGAGTTATGGATAGTGTGAGGCTTGAAAGGAGTATTGTAATCTTTTCAAAAGTGCAATTTTAATTCTCTTTCAATTCACCACAAACTAACCATTATTCAGGCTGTCGCGTCCCAAGAGGGAGCTAAGTTTTAACCACTCTGTAACTTGAGTCCATGTTTAAGATTTATTTACAACTTCAATACAACTTCACTTCGGACTACTTCAAGCGAGTACAGATTTGTTGGTAAAAACTGTGGTAAATTAAACAATTAAAGAAAACGAATTACAATACGATAAAACTAAAGAAGAAAATGAGGAATGACTTACGTCCTTGCGGATAGAAATTCTGTTTGAGGTAGAGAAAGGTGAGTAACTTTACAAACACAAACTTAAACGACGTTCCTCTTACGTCGAACACGTTGAACTCTCCCTCGTCCCTGGGGCGACCGGAAGTGTAAATGAAACGAACGGAAATGAACAGTTCAATTCTATACTAGATAGTTATTTTAAACGTCCCACAGGCCTACAGCCTAAATTACCACATCTGTTTCGTAAGTGGTTACCATCAATCTTTCGATTTTATGTTCTTGTAGATGTCATTTGATTCTCAGCTTTTCAGAGAACGTAGTGTATGTACAGTGCAATATGTATGTACTATTAACATGGAATCCCGCGGCTTTGGTATGCTCTATCTTGGTTTTACTACAAAAAGTGATATCTGCTGGTTTTTCGAAAGGTATATCATACCACGAATTGCGCGAAGTTTAAAGTACTAGTTTAATGAGAGTATGACAAATAAGATTGGCAAATGCGTATTCAATTTGGCCATAAGCATCAGTGGTCTTACTAGTTCTCTGGTGCCCGTTAGAATGCATATCGGTATCATCAGTTATATTTAAGCAATACAAAACAGGAGTGCATCTCAGTACTGCGCATGATGGGAGATGCATAGAACTTAAGAATATAGCAAGCTTAAAAACAAGGGGCAT
Organism: Telmatactis stephensoni; assembly: GCA_029948255.1. Classification (NCBI taxonomy): domain Eukaryota; kingdom Metazoa; phylum Cnidaria; class Anthozoa; order Actiniaria; family Isophelliidae; genus Telmatactis; species Telmatactis stephensoni. Next base: position 37,431 of record JALIZF010000681.1, read on the forward strand.
AGCCGAATGTTCCTCTTTTTTGGAGTGCTCTACATCTTCCAGAGTATTTACCACCTGACCACAGTACAAAAACATCAATGATCATTTTATGTTGCTTCTATTTTTCGACATTTTAGTGAGAGCGAGTCTCTTTTCTCGCTCCGATATAAACATGGCAGCTAGCCAATCAGCACGCGTGCGCGTATTATCTCAAAAGAAAAGTGAAGGTATACGGAGAGAAGCTAAGACGGCAAAACAAGAATGTCAGGAGATCGAAATAATCAATTGCTTTGAAGACCGTTTAGCAACATAACTGAACCACACTTGCTTTCTCAGATTGCTGTTAAGGGTTTATTTCTCCTTTAAGTCGAGCTTTAGAATCAATATGAAGCTGCCGCGTTTTTCCAACATTTTAGGTTGTATAGAAAGATCTTTCATCGGAACGAATCCTCTAAAGATACCTGACAGAAGTTTTACAGCCTCGTCGTATTTATATGACAAAAACAGGCCATGGCACAAGCGTTACGTGGCTAGTAATGCAAGACTTAATGATCCATGGGGCTGATCACCTAGAAATAATGACAATCCTAACGATTACCTACAGATTGACCTTGGTGTTGTACGAGTTATCACTGCTGTAGCAACACAAGGGACCGGTAGTCTATTGTATTTAGAATGGGTGACAGAGTACAAGTTAAAGTTCAAGAAAGACATGAATTCAGATTGGGTGGAATATAAAGATAACATACAAATAGGAAAGGTAGATACTTGTAGGGACCGTGAGCGTCTCGTTCATTCAGAATTCAATATATTTATTTAAAATTGATGTTTGTAAATACTTTAGAGCGTTATTCATTTCCTGATGATGGACGGAAGGTCTGAAAGCTTGGAATAAACAGTAAAACTAACGTGGAAGAAACACAATTATCTGTCTAAATATGATTCTCACGTACAAAGAAATTATAGTGGTATTGTTTTTACGTTATGATCTTAAGTATGCATACAGTCGAACCTCCCATAAGCGGGACACCCTCGGGACTTGGGACCAGATCATTGGTGTCCGATGACGAGAGGTGTCCGCTTATGGGAGTTGGGAGCTACGTTAAGCAAGGTTTTGAGAGTCAATTAACGACTACGTTACCAATCAAGGCAGTACTAACAACTGTTTAAATGATTTTATTTCAGTTGTTCAAAGGCAAAATAACCAGTGATACTGTTGTTCGTTATAATCTCACAAACCTCCAAACAGCCAGATACATCAGATTTATACCTGTTAACTACGTTATATCCAAAACGATGAGAGTCAATGTTTATGTTATCGAACAAGGTAAGAACGTCTAAGCACGTGAATAGAGAGAAAATTAAAGCAAGGGTGGATTTAGGAGAGGGATGCAGGGGGTGCCCACAGAGACAACTTTGGACCCTTTTCTTCATCAATACTAGTACTCCTCCAAAATATATACTGGATCCTCTAGACGAATTTCTATAATAAAGGATAATCCTGGATCCACCAATGAAAAACATGTTTACTGAATTTAATGGTGTATTTTTTATTGTAACAGCACTGCGTGTGAAAGTTACACCATTTGCACGTTCCATGCTACTGAACTGGTCCCTTTCATGCATTAAAAGCAGAGAACATATAGCAAGATTTTTTGTTTATGTTTCCAAGAAGGGAGTGTTTTATGTTGGATACGTCACAAGCTATAACATTACAGGTCTACAGCCATACACTGACTATGAAATACGAGTAAAAGCTGTAGAATATGAAAGAAGAAGTCCAACCATAAAGATCAAAACTTCTATAGCAGGTATACTTTGGATAATGATTCATATCAAAATAATCTGAATACTATCCAGTCCAATGTCACACAGTCTTGTATTTATCATGTAGAAATTAAACTTAACAATATACTTCTCACGTAGCAGTGAAAGCACAAACAAAGGACATTTTTACCGTAATAAAGTAGGTAGTAGTCAAGTAGGTTAAAACACGGAGACTCATTAAATAAATAAATTTGGGGTAGCTCATCACCCTTCCTCGCAGCCAAGTGCTGAATTACGAAGGGCGCAGCTCAACGTGATCGAGTCGAAGGTTTACAAGGGCGCTTTCATTACGAGACAATTGAACAATCACACATTTACATACAAATTTACATACACATACACGTAGCAGCCACCATACGACCCATGTCTGATCACGGAGCACAGCTTAGATCGAAACTAGTTCGTTTTTACTGAGGGAGGAAAAACCGGAGAACCCGGAGAAAAAACCCTCGAAGCAAGGGAGAGAACGAACAAGAAACTCAAGCCACATGTGATGCCCCGTCCGGGGATTGAACGAGGGACCACAGCGGTGACAGACCGGCGCTCTCACCGCTCGGCCACCCTTGCTTCCCAAAAAAGTGACAACCAATCATCAAATCTATCTCAACTGAACGGTTAATTTTTTTGAAATTCAAAATTAAATATAAATTTGTTAATTAATTTTTATAGCACATTTTCCATGGCGAAATGATATCAAATGCGCTTATTGTTTGTTAGTAGTAAGGACAGACTGTTGTACCGGGCGACAATCCCCTAGTCTTTGCGAAAAGTACTTAACAGGATCTTTTGCGTCTACCATGCAGGGTTTACCGCTTAGGGCTAGAGTAAAAGCAGACGGGGCCTACGGTTTAACAGTCCTTATCCGAGAAGACCTTGAAGGTCTAACCATTTGCAGATGTAAGTTACAAAGGCAGCACCTTCTCCTCAGTTATTTAAGACCCTGAGTGTTGGTACGGCCGGGGAAATCGAACCCCGACCGTCCGCACTTAAGACCGGCGCTTAACTAAATAAGCCAACCGGGCAGCAATTAATATTTCACTTAATCTGGCGTAAAATGCACCGCTTTAATCATCACTAAAACTATTCTCTTGTTCCATGATTTAGTACCCGAGGTGACGCCTGTAATATTCTACATCTTTTCAATGTCTTCGACGTCCATAACCCTCAACTGGAAGGTACGTTGGTTGTCTAAATTGTGTGCTTATAGTCGGCGTTTTCTGCAGATGCCGAATGCAAAAGTATTATGAAAGGTACTTGTTGGTGTTGATTTAAGGTTCTAGTGCGGGAATATTGCATATCATGTAGCAGAAATATGCATGCAAGGACAAAGGAAATCCTATCTTTAATTATTTTTTAGTTGGATAAACCTAAACTGCTCTACGGACCGCTGATAGGTTACACAATAACATACACAGCACAAGGAGTATCACCAAAGACAGTTGACGTGGGTGCGGTCAACACGTGGGTACTGACGTCACTAGAAAAGTACACTTGCTACACAATAACGGTGTCAGTCAAGAACACCAAGTACGTTGGTCCACCGAGTAGAGAAGTGAAGATAAGGACAATGGAAGACGGTAACTTTGCGAAATCATGGTCATTATCCTTTAAATATTAGCCAAAATCATTTCAGGTGACATATTTTTCTAACTTCAGTACCAGAGGTGTCTCCCACAATAATCAGGAATATAGCTAATTCTTCAACATCGATAATCCTCGAATGGAAGGTACATATCGACTGGTATTTTATGTTAGAGTAGTGTTCATAGCTATGTGAAGAAGTTCCTGCCAAGTAGTCAGGCTGAGTTGGGGGGGGGGGGGGGGGGAGGATTCCTTCAAAGGGAACAGATATGTACAGACACTTACTGAACTGACTTTGTAGGTTGAAGATCCTCAATTAGTCCATGGACCGCTGACGGGTTATACAATAACATACACAGCGCAAGGATCATCAAAGACAATTGACGTGGGTGTGGTCAACACGTGGATACTGACGTCTCTTGAAAAGTACACGTGGTACACAATAACGGTGTCAGTCAAGAACACCAAGTTCGCTGGTCCTACGAGTAGAGAAGTGAAGATATGGACGACTGCAGAAGGTAAAAAGTAGAACAAAAACCGAAGAATTAATACAAAAGAAAAACCTACATTCTAATTTGTATTAATTCTTCAACTAACAAAATATAATACTATAGTAACACTAGGAAGTACAAAGTGTGAGATATAAGGTACACAGTAAAGCAGAGTAGATCAGTGCCAGGCATACAGTGATAAAACAAATAAAATACGATCAGGAGTTTTACAACCAGTCGCAGTTCAAGACGAAAGAGGAATGTAAGTACAAAACAAAATATAACACATATCATATGACCCGTATTTGGACCCGCGCGCACTCTTAATGTCGACGTTCGCGGCTATTGTTCACGAGCACTTTTTCTGCGCAGGATAGCTCGCGTACCCAAGCTTAAGTGAATCCAAGATGGCGGCCGTAATTTTTTTTTTTTCGATAATTCACTGGAAAATCTGACCCTTTTCCATACAATGTAGATAATGTGTAAATCATGATTTATTATATGTATCATGAGAATTTCATTGAATAAAGCCAGTGTGTAGAAATCTATACGCTATATTTTCACATGTGAAAAACAGCGATATGTCCAATCAGCGTCGCGTATAGCACTTTTCACATGTGAGAAATATAACCAATCAAAATATCTCAAAGAGCTAATCAGCCAATGAGAGCTGATGTTTAGCTGATGTTTAGCACTTAAATAAGTGGCTTCCGAAAACTAGTCTGAAAAATGGCGGAAGCGTCTAGATTTGTTTCTGTTGATTCTTCTGTAGAAGAATTCATAAATCGTCAACAAAACAAAAACACTCTCAGCAAAACGCAAAGAGATATTACATTGCTGGAAACGTTTTTGAGTTCAAATAACGAACGAAAGAATATAGAAGAGATTGAGCCAAAAGCACTTGACAACTACATCGCTAACTTTCTCCTTCAAGTAAGAAAGAAAGATGGAGAGCAGTACGAGCCCTCATCACTGAGGACTTTCATTTCAAGTTTTGACCGATACCTTCGAAAACACGACTACTCCTCAACTATCATCGAAGGCAAAGAATAGAAGAAAACGAAAGAAGTTCTCGTTGCAAAGCAAAGGTAGGTCATCGATTGATTTGAAATTAGCCTTGCAGTCTTTGCATTTGAAAGTATACTTTTTAGTAATTTATATTGCTTTTTGTACAAATTCTCATGGCACATATAATAAAGAGACAACTTCATAGAAAATTATTTTATATTTTTCTTAATTTCGTCCTTAATTTTAATTACCAAGCAAATTTTGAGCTTAATACTGAGTTATTTTTGTTTGTTTACTTGTTTTTAAGGTAGTACCGGATCTTCCCAAATCTTCAATGAATATTTTTTTAAATTCTGTCATTTGAAGTTTATTGTTAGGGCATTCAAATAATGAAAAAAAAGAAGAGGGTCCCCGTATTAGTTATGGAGATATAAGGCGTCAAAAAGGAGAGATTTTTCAGTTTTCCGCGCGTTTTTGCCGAAAATCTGATTCCGTCAATAAATTCGAATTACTCGATTGGATTTAACAAAGAAAAACAGAAAACTGCATTAAACGGTAGTTGTTGAATCTAGGAGACATACCTTGATAAAAAATCCATCCAATCTTTTGAAAGTGAGGTGAAAATTAAATTCTAGAAGCGAAATTGCTTGCAATTGCGTGTGTAGTTGTAAAAATGTTGAAAATTTATGACAATTTTAACTATGAAAAATTTTTTTTCCGCACTAAATCGAAAAAATACGATATCTAGCTTCAAATGAAAAGAATAAAACAGGGTGTCGCCGTATTATTTCAAGAGTTAGAGAAGCAGAAAAGAGAAAAATACGCTGAAAACGAACTCCAAATATCACCATTTTAGCAATTTTCAAAGGTGACCCCCATTTTTTATTCTCTCATCGTGAAGAACTACTAAATATCAACATCCTGTTGTTGTTTTTTCAGAAAATTTAGATGTTTTTTCGTACTGAAAAGCGACATTTTCCGCCTTTATATTATGACCCACCAAAACGACAGAATGCGACAATTTTGTTCGAGACCGTAAGTTGTTTTTGCCTAAAAGAATGACTTGTTTTTTTGTTTTTATTTTTGATACGGCATCTAAATAACGTTTTTAAAACAGATGAATAGCTAGAGAAGCATTCTGGTATCTTTTTTACTATGTTCGATAATTTTTTCTCGGAAAATCAATTTTCGTTCTCTTTACTTTGGGCTTCGTGACGGAGGCTCTGCAAAATGCAAAACTGGCCGACTTCTCAACGATGTAGCTCTCAAAATTTAACGGTGGCTCCCTATTTTGGGGGACTTATTTTATATGTTTCATAATGATTTTTCAGTATGCTAAATTACAACAAATTTTCATTTATTTTGCAATTTCCCGCGAATATCCTTAAGAAAACCTTTGGAAAAAGTGACACCCGTCAGCGGGGCCGGACGGCGGCTTTTCGAAGATGGTCTGGAAAAACCCGTATCCTTACCCGGACCCGCTCGCGCGCCAAAAACACAAATAAAATGGTGATAAAAACAGTCATGGTAAAAATGCTTGCGCTCGGTTCGTACGGCATGACCTCAAGCCAAATATTTCCCGTTCGGCTCTTCCACTCAGTCAATAAGTACATATTCTTATTCAAGCTATCTTTTCAGGGTCTAACGTTGATATTCGCCCCAGCAAGAGGAGAGATAACGGTTGCTGATTCTGTCAACATTTTCCATGGACCCCTTAACGCTATTTGATGCTATTAACTATTAACCCTAAGAGTTAAAGAAACTAGGGGTGCTTACCATTTATCAGCTTACCATTTACCAGGCCGGGAAAATTCGGGCTTCCGATTGAGGTATAATCCACTTCCCCCCTCTCTTTTCGGTTCTTCTAGTACACGTGTTTACCATTGTCAGAAGTAAAGTTTAATTTCCTGCTCTTATTTCACCATTAGCAAACAAATGTCCAAATTTTCATTTTCAGATTTGCCAATTTTTGGTTTAAACGGTAAACGCCCCCTGATATCTCCATCTGTCCATTGCTCTCACTTGTACTACCGTCTAGGTAAATCCCCAGATTGAAACAAGTTCGCAAGTTACAAAAGTTACATATTGTAAATCCTCGGAATGGCGCCCCCTTTCGATTCTGAATAGACGCCCCTAACATCGGCCAAAATTTAAAATAAATTAACGCCCCCATCGAATAAGCACCCCCTCCCCTCCTTATGTTAACAAAGTTTAAGTGTTGATCATAATATCGTAAAATACTGTATGCGGTATTTCTGCTTACATTATCATTACAATGCAAGAAACCAGTTTCTTTTTCTTCTAAATTGCTGCTTACAATTTCCAGATCCATGCGGTGTGGACATAGTTTTTTCACGAGCAAAATTTGAAATGAGCCCCCCTTCCCCTCCCCCCTTCCCCCAGGCCTTATCCTAAATTTGAAATAAGCTAAGCTCCCCGGGCGCTAATTCGAGAATTTACGATCGACGGTAATTTTTTTCTCTGATTTGAAAGCAAAAAGGAGCAGATGAAGTGGTACTTCGGTTTCTATAACAAATGACCACAAGCTTGCGAAACTAACTGTACATGAAGAATAATCTTTCGTTGGTGGTTATAGTAGTGTTTCGGATTTATGTTTCTGATCGTTTCTGATTGTTTGTTTCTGATCTTTTGGCCAAAGAACAAGTTGACTTCTTTCTTTTTGTTAACATGGATGTATTTCATTTGTATTTTCATTGGTTTTGGTAATATGTACGTTGGTTTCATTACAACAAGTGATGACTATTGATGTCAATGATGGCAAATCATGATGGCTGATGATGTCAATAAAGGTGACTGCTAAATGGTGATGCTATATGGTTTCAAGATGTATATGAATGCTTTTTTAATTTCATTGTATTAAAACAAAACTGAATGTCTGATTTTTCTCAACATCCCGGCGTTAGGTTGTATAGAAAGATCTTTTGTTGGAATGAATCCTCTACAAATTCCTTGATGAACACAAGCAATGCAGTACACGATGTTGCAGCGAAGGATACACATGTGTTGTGTTGCTAGGGTTGTTAATGTGTTCAGTGTATGGTATATCAGTAAGAGGATACACAATGGCTGGACCAGGACCTTATAATAACACCAGAAATAGTCTGCATAGTGGTAGACAAAAGTTACGATTTTTAATTTCTTATCAGCATTAAAAGATGCAAACTGACAACCGACGCCAAAGAGTAACTACACAGACATACAGAGCCGTCACCAGGACCTCGATCAGAAGGGGAGTTTAATGGGGATTTTGCACACCTTGCGTGACATCACCGTGACATTTTAAGTTTTAAGCGAACAAAAACAAAAAATATAAAATTTGAAAAGAGATGGAAAAGAGCACACTAAGGTTAGCAAAACGTGAAATTTTGAAGTAGTTTCGGTGAATAGCGCCAAAGTCACGGGCGGCTGAAGTTTGCCATTTTCTATAGAGGGCAAGCTGTTGCTATAAAAAGAACCAACTTCGGCCACCCATAACTTAGGCGCTATTCATTAGAACTACTTCAAAATGTCAAATTTTGCTATCTTTTGTGTGCTCTTTTCAACTATTATATTTTTGTTTTTCTTGGGTTAAAATTTCAAATGTCACGCAAGATGTGCAAAACCCCCATTTCCGCCATTTTGGATGATATCTGGCCTATGCTACCAAGTGTAAGGTAGGTTCGAAAGAATGTCAGTTTTGATGTGAGTGTGACAATCTGAATAAAAAGAACTTTCGTTAACCTTTTTTCCTGTTCAGTCATAGCCAAATGAAGCTATCATGGAAATCGCCCATTTCTATGTATATACTGTTTAGAAGAGGTCACTATACAACTACTTAAAAATAATAATGCTGTCTAGTGATAGGGACTTTGGGTACATTGAACATTGTAGTGAACATTGATGTTTTTCTCTCAAAATGTCAGGCATCGTATAACAGTTTATTGAGTAAACTTTCCTTTTTGTCCACTGATTAATTTATAGGCGTTACCGCAATTGCTGAAAGGTATGACTTATACTTCCTCTCTCTAGTTGCTTCATCAATGTATGATTTCAATTCAATTTGAAATAGGTAAATAAAGTCAAATCAGTTATTTGTATCTCCAATTTGAGTAAGACACGAATCACGAGTTTCTCAAAAAGACTTACGAAACCAACATAACAGCCTATTTATAATTGAAACAATTATTTCATTTTTGTATCGTATACGTAAGTTATGCTCATTGTTATATGTCATCAATGTGCTGTTTCGTTTTTATTCTTTTGAACTGTAAGTTGATCAATGTCAGTATGTGTAATAAGTATATGTAATAAGTAATAAATTATTGCTCACGAACAGCTAACAATATGGACGCAGTGTTTTGGAACACCCTGGCGTTGGTATTCTGTGGTGTCTTGGTTTTATTACAAGAAGCTGAAGCAGGTAATATTCTTTTTATTCCTCGTACTTTAGGTAATATTCTTTTCTAGAGAAATCATATTGAAGACTCGAAAGACGGTTATTTATTTTCTTTCAGAACAGCTTCAACAATCAAAAAGGGTCGCAACTGGAAATACCATAAATATAGCAAATGCGGTTAATTAAAAAAATTAAAGCGCGTACAGTGCCCAAGTCTTTTCGAGAAGTTAATTAATTGATAATGGATATAAGTAAATGAACATTCTAAATTTAAATTGCATCCCAAAAAAAGTCGCAAATGTTACAGCGTATCTAGTAAATGTATATTCATCTTGTGTTTCCAACATTCTTAACCAGTTCAATTCTTCCCTTCAACTATATAGCTGGTTGAATCAGTCTTAAGTGAATTCCAAGATTTCTTTACCAACTACATTACATTTTGTTTGTCAAAACACTTCATGGTATCAGATCAGTCGATAAGATACATTGCCATTTCTCTGGGGAGGGGAAGGGAGTGAATTTAACAAAGTTTTATAGGTGGAAGGCCCCTCCAGAGATCAAAACCTTTATCTTTTTGCGACGAAAAGACCTCTTTCATAAACCGTTCATAGTCCAGACCACCTACGCGTCTTTATTTCGCTCGGAGGGCAAAACAAGTTTAGTAGAAATAGACACATAACGCACCAGGGCGTGACTCCTCTCCCTCCCCGGGAGGGGGATGGACATATTTATGCAAATGAAATATATATAAAAAAGGTGTCTACATTATTGTACGGAAATTGGCCCATATCATAGGCTCAGATTTCAACCGTCAGGGATTCGTGCGCCGAATCCCTGACGGCTGAAATCTGAGCCTACCCATATCATTAATCAGGTAATCTGAAAAAAATTGGAATATAAAAAGAATCCACATTGATCAGTATTTCTAGATGATTCGGCTGAAACGTCCATTTCCTTTTCAGGTTGCATAGAAAGATCTTTTATTGGAAAAAATCGCTTAAACATCCCTGACAGTAGTTTCACAGCCTCTACGCGTTTATACGACATAAGCGATCCTGGTGACGAGCGTTACGTAGCTAGTAATGCAAGACTTAATGGTCCATGGGGCTGGTCACCAAGGGATAATTACAATTCTAACGATTACCTACAGATTGACCTTGGTGCTGTACGAGTTATCACTGCTGTAGCAACACAAGGCAATGGTGGTAAAACACCAGGTAGATCAACTTATAGAGAATGGATCACAGAGTACAAGTTACAGTTTAAGGAAAACTCGCATTCTAATTGGATTCAACACAAAAATACCATAGCCATAAACAAGGTAAGAAGCTCGGGAGAAAAAAGAAAACTAACGTCGTTATTCCTACAGACCTAATATTAAAAAAAAATTAATGAGGGTATAAACAATATTACCGGTGACCTGGGAGTTTCCATAATATAGCCCTCAAATAAGAATCCCAACTGGCAAGGAGGCGAACCAGTTGGCTAGAGCCAGAGCGGGGACTCGAGCTCGGGAGTCAACGGAATGCGAGACCGACGCTCTGACCACTCGATCATGCTGCCTCCTAGCCTTTTCATTAAAGTATTACCATGAATCACTAATCACAGTAAATTATTTATCTCAGTTATACAAAGGCAGGATAACCAGTGATACTGTTGTTCGTTATGATCTCACAAACCTCCAAACAGCCAGATACATCAGATTTATACCAGTGGACTACGTTAACTGCAAGACGATGAGAGTCAACGTTTATGTTATTGAAAAAGGTATTACCCAAAATACACATTGTACTCAGTTATTCTTATCTTGCATAAAAGTTAAATCTACACCTATTTCAAAACGGTTTGTCTAGGCAAATAGCAAATGACAAAGGGTAGGAGAGTGTATCCAAGAGACTTAACAACTGAGAAACTTTCGGAAGCTCAATATGACGTGTTTCCCCAGGTATTTTTAGAACAAGGTTTGAACGAAAAAAGCAAATAAAAAGCAAATGCACTGCAAATTAATATTTGAAAACTTAATTGAGAATTTATTTGGGGGCGAGCGGTGGAAAAACGGATCTAAATAGCCCCAAAATGCGAATCAACACGTTAAGTCTGATCGTATTCGCCTTATTATGTTCTGCTGGCCACGACAATTACAAGGACGAAAGTTGAATATTGAAGAACATCGATTCGCGCTCGAAGTAAATGCACTACAAATATTTGAACACTTTGAGATTTCATAGAGATCAAGCGGTCGTAAAACGGTTCTAAAAACACCTAACGATTCTAAAATGTGAAGCAATACTTCTTATTTGCCTGATTATACGCCGCTGACCACGGCACTTGCAAGATCGAAAGTTGAACATTGAAGAACATCGTCGATTCATATCACTTCCATTAAGTCCTCGCTTATCAAATGATCGAATGTGCTGCGTGTTTATTGAACAAAAAATAATTTTCTGATAATTAACCCGAAAGGAATATATAAACTGGGATTTTTATACGTACCTACAGTTCCTTTTGATCTTGCAAAAACCATCACCCCTCCCCGCCCCGTTTCTCTGAGCCAGAAACTGTATACTTGGTGACCCAGGACGTCTCGGACATTTATAAACCGGTAAATTACCCCCTTCTTCCCTCTCCCTCCCCTCCCCCAACCCTCCCCTCCCCCAACCCTCCCCTCCTCTAAAGCCCTTGGCCACCAAGGATGCAGCCACTGTTCTACAGTTGGTTCTTCTCATTCTCTCCCCTCCTCCTTTTTGCCCTGTCAAAGTCTTCGCCGTGATACAGTAGTCGATCTAGCTTTTCTTTTGCAGTTACATTGATTTCAACCACGCCCTCTGAACGATCCATATTTCTTAACTGGGCTCTTACATGTACCCAGGCCAAACAACAACTGGCACAATTTACCGTTAATGTGACCAAGAAGGGAGTGTATAATGTTGGATACGTCACAAGTTATAACATTACAGGTCTACAGCCATACACTGACTATGAAATACGAGTAAAAGCTAAAGAATATGAACTTTGGAGTGAAACAATATCAATCAGGACTACTGTAGCAGGTTTGTTAGAATTCAAAAAGAGTTTGACAACTTCTTCATCACATAAAGTATTTGTAAAGTAATTGCCCATACATGCAAGCCGTTTGACAACGCTTGCTTGCTTTCTTTTTTTTATTGACTTTTTTCTGACATGCTTTCTCAAAACCTTCAGTTCCAGAAGTAGCTCCCACCATTATCGATCACGTGTCTAAATCTTCAACGTCAGTGGACATCGAATGGACAGTATGTATAACCAAAAGCTATCTAATATTCGTTTTCAGGCTTTGTTAGTAGTTCTTACTTTAAACTAACTTATCTGTAGCTAGAAAAACCTCAATTACTTTATGGGCCGCTGAGAGGTTACAGAATAACATACACAGTACAAGGAGGATCACCAAAGACAATTGATGTGGGTATGGTCAACACGTGGGTACTGACGTCACTAGAAAAGTACATGTGGTACTCAATAACGGTGTCAGTCAAGAACACCAAGTACGTTGGTCCACCGAGTAGAGAGGTGACGACAAGGACGATGGAAGACGGTAAGAGATAATAAATTGAAATTAGAAATAATTTTTTTTAAGTCTTGGATGAACAGGTGAATGGTTACAAGAAGCCCGTGGTCATACACCCCGAGTTCAGTACTTTACGAACGTGGCATTAAATCTTTATTGCTCTATTCTAGCACCGTCTTCCCCAGAAAATGTTAGCAGTTCTTTGATACCTCCTCATAGCTCTGTTGGACCACGCCTAACGATCAGGTGGGAAAAACCACGTGTTCCCTATGGCATTATCAGAAAATACACTCTAACATACTACTATAGCAAAAACAAAGCGACAAGCCGGAAAAATATTGGCGCATTCAGTGGTGATAGTGTTACGCTGAATGTAACGACGATGGGCATATTGTCATACCAGATCAGTGCGACTACAATAAAAGAAGGACCTTATGCACATGGAAACGTGACCATTCCTGCTTATGGTAAGACTGATAACATTCGCCCATTTCTTTTATTTGAAGAACACTAAATATCTCACAAATAGTAAATAAGAACAGCACTTCATTTCTGTTTTATTTTCTAGCACCATGGGCTTCACCAACAAGTGTCTCTGTTACAGTGTTAACCACCACGTCAATTGATGTGTCTTGGCGACCTATTCCTGAAGACAAAATGAACTGCGACATCACCAAGTACCAAGTTAACTTGACCTTGTACGAAATAAGATGTAATGATGAAATCTTGATCAACAAAAGCAGTGCAGTACACGATGTTGCAGCAAAGGATACACATGTTGTGTTGCAAGGGTTGTTACAGTGTTCAGTGTATGGTATATCAGTAAGAGGATACACAATGGTTGGACCAGGACCTTATAGTAACACTGTTTACTTTACCACGCTACAGGGTGAGTGATGTTACTTGTAGACATTAGTAAAGATGGCAGAAAGTTTTGTGTACTAGATAAAGGAGTCTTAAAGGTAGATAAGTAGGTATTGGGTAGATAGGTACTAAGATGAGCTAATTGTATGATATGCTTTCACAAAAGCATCGGGGAGGGAAAAATAAGACCAATATTAACTCAACCAACATACTATATCTACTTGTCATGAAGATTTGAACAAACAAACAAGCAAACAAACAAACAAATTAAACAAACAAACAAGCAACCAAGCAGGCAAACAAACAAACAAACAAAAACAGACAGACACATAGACAGAAAAACACACAGACAGACAAGCAAGCAAATAAACAAGCAAGCAATCTTACAAGTAAACAAACAAAAAAGAGTACAGCAAGTTTCGAATTTAGAAATCAAAATCTCCATCTAAAGTTGATGTAACATATGCAAGGCTATAATAACTCTTAGTGTACCATTGTTGCGCTAAAAGCTAAGGTAGTGTAGTATAGCATGTCGCGCGTCGACAAATTTTAGCATAACATTGGTAACATGTTGCAGTCTTGGAACAAGCTTCAAGGACTCTTCAAAAACTCAATATTGTTATTCGACATTGATTTTGTTAAAACCACGCGAGCCATGCATGTTACACAACCCCATTTTTTAACGCATCGATATATTGCACCAAAGGTTGTCTAATATAAAATGACCTTGAAAGAGTTAACCTGTAGTTTATCTATATTGTCTTTATAAAAATAAAACATCAGCTCACAAAGAAAAGGCTAAGACGTCTAAAAATTCAAGATCAACGGATGTAATAATTGGTACCGTGGTTGGACTTATCATACTGGCTCTTTTGACAATTGTGCTCATAGTTATTCTAATAAAACGGTAAGCGAAATAAGTGAGTGAGTGATGTAATGATCCCTGTAAGAAGTTTAGTACTGAGCGGCATTGAATGCAGAAAGGTGCTAATCGGTGATATTGTTCAAACCATTCATCTTATTGGGTGAAAAAGGGCACTGATTCGTTACAACTTTGTAAGGAAGCACACGTCTTATTCACTGAATGATTTCCTTTTAGAGATCGATAACTCTTCTGGGTAAAATACTAGAGAAATTCTAATTGGAGAATATTGCAAATTGGTCTCTTTTCAAATTTTTTTGTTGTGTTTTACTCCTTTAATTTGTTGAAAAAATGTCAACTCAGAAGAAAATATTTTTTGGGACAAATTTCAAAACGTATTCTTCCAAAAGCATGTTCTCCATAGGTTGATACATACCCAGTGATCTCAAAAGTGATGTGGGGAAAGCAATATGCCGCAGAACAATAGAAAGTGCTAAAGCTTTTATAAGTACCATTCCTTAAAAATAGTGCACGATTGGATTGGCTGTTCATTGTATTTCTATTGTAGACGCAACAGACGTAAGAAACTTGAAATGATAATCCCGTTACCAGCTCCTAACAAATATACGACGCTCCAGTGTAGTGGACTAACCAACCAAACTGATGATGACCACGACGACTGTACAGGTAAAAAGCCGCCTAAGACAATAGTGACTGGCAGGGTTTACATAGATAAAATTAAATAGGCATGGGCTTGACTACAAATGCTCATTATCTCTGATTTCATCGACTTGGCTATGATTGGAATGTTTAAGAGATAGATTTGATTGTAATTATATTGTACCCCCTCTGAGCGCAAACTTGCTCGGAGATCAACAATGGCTTTGGATAGAAGAAGAAAGCAATTGCATGTCTTTGCATGAAAAGCAAGAAATGTAAGTGATTGATATAAATAGCAAACAACATGGAGGGTTTTTTTGTACGCTTCGACATCAACATTTTATTTGTATTTGTGCCATGAGGCAGATTTATGGAAAGAGTGCATGGATGTACACCTTTTCCTGAGAAAATATCATATCTCATTTTTTTTATTTTCTATGACGCTATAATAATTTCTATAATCTTTGATCTGTCCCTGTATGCAATAACAAATCGCTATGTATGTGTACACGATCATGATAGCGATGACATAGTGGTGGTATGGATAGCGCCGGCGTAGTGGTTAAGCCACTCGCCTCTCACCGCTGTGGTCCGGTGTTCAAGTCCCGGCTCGGAAGCTGGATCATATGGGAGTTGAGTTTGTTTGATGTGTTGTTCTCTCCCATGTCACGAGGGCTTTTTCTCCGGGTTCTTCGCTTTTTCTTTCCTCATCAGCAAAAATCAGCATGAGTTGAGCGATGTATGTAGAATATATCGAATGTAGTGGTAGCGAGTGTGAATGAGTCTCGGAGATATTAGCAATATTTGTTACTTTGAAATCCGAGGATAAACAAAAAGATTTGATTTGATTTTTTTTGATAGTGTCGGCTTACACGCATTCGTAGTAGGCACAATGAGCCCTGCAATTGGCCATGCAATTAGACATGCAATCAGACATGCAATTAGCCATGCAATTATTTGTGCACCTCTCCCAAATTCTTCTTGGTCTTTCAGGAGAGGATGAAGCTACATACGTGAACACTGTCGACATATGCCCACTGTCTGTGTACAATATACAATTTTTGACACCCAATGGAAATATTGATGAATGTAGTATCAAAGAGGAATTTATGGTAATTAGTGCTTCAAATGTATCTTTTATTTTACTTATTTTTATCTTTTTTGAAGAAGGAGGTGTAACTAAGTTGGATAGTACGTCCTTCTGAGCGAGAGGTCCCGAGTTTTCGATCCGCAGTAGTTTCACCTTATAGGACCCCTTATAGTGTTTTTGGATCCCTTTGTATGTCATGGGATGCCTGTGGTAAAGTGTTATGTGTATGGACGAGCATCCATCTTGTTGTATTAATCATCGTTGTAAGATTTTATTTGTTTCATGCTTGTTAACTAACCATCGAAGTCTAAAACATTAAACACCTCACACTTGTTTCGACTTGTCTCATATCCATGTACCTTTAATAAGCTTTAAATACCCTTAAAATGGAGCACTGATAGAGAGAGAGGGCAAAGATCGTACTTAATTTCGACTTCCTGGGAGACATCTTCGTGCTGAAGGAACTACCGACTCTTAATAGAAGTGCTTTACCTTTTTAATGTCACTACTGCCATTAAAAACCCCATTAAGATGTCAATGCTTCTTGATAACTTTCTTTCACTTTTTAACCACAGAGTATATCAAATAAACCACGACATGAATGTACCTATGCAGAAAAACCAAACAATAAAAAGAAAAATCGCTACAAAAACATTGTAACCTGTAAGTACTCATTTTTTTAGTCCACAAACCTGTAAGTACTCATTTTTTTAGTCCACAATTGCAAATTGTCAAATAGATAAGGCGTTATATCTCTTTCAATGGATAACGTAACACTTTTTATCATTACAGACGATCATTCTCGTGTTGTCCTGGAAGATGAGTACGAGTACAACGAACCTGGCACTGATTACATCAACGCATCGTTTATACGTGTAAGAATGATACTTGTTTGAATAGACTTGTCACGAAAATGTACTTGGCATTTACATCTTACACACTAAGTTTGATCTCTATTAGGGATACGATGGCTCACCGAAAACATACATTGCAACACAAGGTACTCAGCGGTCTAAATTGTTCCTAATCTTTAAAACCGCATCTATACACGAGCAAATATCCTTGATAAGATTTCCTTGTCACCCAACTAGCTTGTGTAGACGATGAAATATTGCCATTTTTTCTTTGTCAAGTTTTTACGTCAGCTTTTTATTCTTGATAAGAAAAACTTTTCATCATGTTCTCATGGTAACGATTTGCTCGTCTTGTAGACGGACAACAAGGAAACTTGACAGGCATTACTCCTTGCAAAGTATATTTCGGGTACCAAAATACTTGTTGAAGCCTTTTTGACATCTACACAAGCAGGTAGTTTCAATTGACAAGGTCAACATGCCAATGAAAACTTGTTGATCCGTCTAAAAAATAGTTGTTAAAAAAATTGTCAAGGAAAATTGCTAGTGATGTGGTCCAAATCATGTAGGTCAGTAGGCTGCAGACGACTATAAATTCCAAACCAATATGTTTCATATGTTTTCATATATATATTCTCCAACTGTAGGTCCTTTAGCTGGTACTACACAGGACTTTTGGCAAATGGTATGGCAGCAAAATACTGCAACGGTCGTCATGTTGACAAATCTTACTGAATTGGGAAAGGTAATGTTTACTTATTTATATATAAATAAATAATTACAATTTGAAACATATTTGAAACATAGTCGAATGACTCACCTTAATTTTAATTCCTTTACAGAGAAAGTGTCATCAATACTGGCCTGAAAGAAGTGAACAATATAGAGACATCACGGTGACCAATCATCAAACACAAGTGTTTGCAGATTATGTCATACGAACGTTTATTTTGGCCAAGGTTTGTAGCCCGCTTTACTAGTTCATGTGATGTGCTCATATACATTAGAACCAACACAATATAGCTAACCAGGGCAGCCCAAGACCATGAAAACGTCTGATGTTTGAATTTTATTGAAGAAATAATGGAACACGCTTGCGCGTGTTACATCCGTAACCTGGCAAGATTGCCGGGGTTTGTTCAAATCATAGAGAAGCGATGAAAAAGCATAAGTAGAAGACGTGTTGCTTGCAGAGCGCAATACATATGTATGTATATCTAAGAGCGCTTAATGTTATCATGCATATTTTTGACCATTTTATAACTATAGTTTTATAATAAATTTGCGCTACAGTGCATTTAGGATAAGTAGCAGTCGTACGTTGTTATGATCAAGAGAACAAACAAAGTGCGGACACTTATAATAACTTAATGAGGCAAAGTTTAATGTTTGATCGAGTACGTTCGACTTTCCTCAGACTGACAAGACAAGTCGCAGAGTACGTCAGTTCCATTTTACTGCTTGGCCAGACAAGGGAATTCCTCAGCATGCTACTTCAATACTTGCATTTAGAAGGAAAGTACGCAAGGAGACGCCTGCCAATGCTGGTCCAACAGTTATTCATTGCAGGTGAAGGCAGTAAGAAACAAAGTAGAACAATCAACTTAAAAGGTCTTACAATGTATAGGTTTTTGTAAGTGAGAAATGAAAAAACAAAAGAACAAAAGGAAAATTAACGGCAATAATAACTTAAAAAACACTTAAGCCTACCACTTCACGTTTAAACAAAATCCAATGTTATTGTAGCTGCTTGAAATTAAAATTCTCTTCGTCTTTCTTCTCCCCCTTCTGATTAATACATCTAAAAAATAATGCTTCACTTTTTCATGTTAAGGAGGAGCCTTTTTTTCTTATTTTAGCATTGAACAACAAAAACCTCTAAGTCGAAAAATAAGTGTTGTACGAAGCTAAAATAATTTCTTTCACAAGTTTGCGTTCTTTGTAGTTGGATTAGGCTGATAAAAGTCAAATTTGAGTGTTAATCCAAAGTGAAAATAATTGGAATCCAAAATGACGTTTAGGCCTCCATTGGCTCATTTGCCATACATCTTCTCTACAATCAGCTTGAAAGTTGCTAGATTGAAATAAAGATTGCATGATAACAACTTTTGTACAATTCCAAAGACAGTTATAAACGGCCATTAAATATTGTTAAAGCAAAAATTTAATTAAAACCTGCAAGAAGATCTAGTTTTTGGCACTTTCAGGTATTATTACTCGATATTGAAAAAAAATTCCTTTTCATTTCTAAATTTTTTTTTCTCTTTTCAGTGCTGGTGTTGGAAGAACGGGAGCCTACATAATGATTGATGCCATGCTTGAACAGGCAAAACATCGACAGACTTTGGACATTTTCAAATACTTGAAAACTATCAGAGAAGACAGACCTTTCATGGTGCAGACAGAAGTAAGAAGCTCATTGAAAATAGCTAAGAAAAATTTATAACTATGAAGTTGCAGTCCATACGACTATAAAATACGAGCTTCTTCTACATTTCCTCATTATTTCACATGCTGCAGGAAGACAATTTATGACTAAGAACTGAGTTAAGTTCACACAAGCTATGAAACTTTTACGTTTCTCTCATAGGATCAGTACGTATTTGTACATATGGCTGTATACGAAGCACTGTCGTGTGGTAATACAGAAATCGAAGCTCACAACTTACCTACAACTTTGAAAATCCTCTCAACTGTTGATAAACAGAACAACAAAACTGGCTTTGCTATGGAGTTTCAGGTAGGGCGACAATTATCTTTTAATGAAAATAAATTTTTAGTAAATGCATTAATTTTTATTCCTAAAATCCAATTTTTACAGCGTTTAAGAGTTCTTACACTAAAGGCTAAAGAAGAGATATGTTCAGTTGGACTAAAACTGGAAAACTGCACTAAGAACAGATATTCAACGATAGACTTAGGTAAATATGTAATTATCTGCCGTAATTTTCGATTCACTTCTTTCTAATTCGTGCAATTCGATGTAGAGCGAAACAACAATGAATCAAGTGGTACAATAGAACACATCGAAGATTCCTTACTTCATGATCTGTCATATAGTTGGCTAAACCAGGGCGGGAAATTATTCATCCGTACTAGTTATATTTACGTACTACTCTTTTTCCTATTGGTAGGAAGAGTATTCAACCTCATACGCGCAGTACGCAATTTTTTAAGCGCATGGTAGTCAACTGCGCGAGGACATGGAAGACCGCAAAACAATGTCAAAACACAAACCCATTTCTTCAAAGATCGTTCCTTTTCTACAAAAACTATTGTAATAAACGATTTAGTTTTCCAAACAGTTTGAAAACAAACGAACAAATGCCTTTTTTTCTTAGATTGTATGAATTTTTGAGAATTATAGCCGCACAAAAATTGTTTTATGACCACTGCAACTAACAAATGCCTTTGACACCATTTTGAAAATGTTCAATGTATAGTTAAATTTCTGTACGGTTATCAGCTGAAAACTCTTAAATCACGTGGATATCCCCATTATTTCATTTATCTGCTGGTTCGAGCATTACCGCAGCTGTATAAAAATAAAAAATAAAAAGTTTGGTGGCGAAAACGCCACATCATCAGTGATATAAGCAAGTGGCTGTTCTTGTTATTTTCTCTCTCTCTCACTATATCGTTTACATACTAGTAGTATTATGTATGAAGATGATATATTTCAGTTTCCTTTGCATTGCAGTCGACGAGAGACGAGTTGTTCTAAGTGTAAATGAAGAAGACGAGGTAGATTATATCAATGCTTCCTTTGTTGATGTAAGTTCAGTTCAACGCTTCTTGATAAATCCATTACATGATAAATTTAACACTGCATGTTCTAAGGTCATCGACTGGTTTTCTATGTTGCGAAAAGAGGAACACCAGGCACGCGAAGATACCGCAGCAAAACGACTGCCCATGCGCGGCTTTTCGCGGACTTGTGAGCGTCCGCGTGTTGACCACAGGAATCCCAAGGAATATTTACAAT